>LYNE01002486.1:32595-51238 GCA_001662545.1 Rosa x damascena | reverse complement strand
GGTGTTAGGTAGCGAGCCCAATCTTTGATACCCGAGTGGCGGGGGTCAACATGCCTGATCAGGGCCATCGTAGACTGTTGACAAGTCCCCCTGTCCTTTATGGACGTATCTTCTGCAACGCCGCGTGGCGGTCGTCGTAGAATGAGGCGTTACCTCGGGAATCGCCTTTGGCAGAAGTCTCTCCGCTGATAGTAAGTGGCAAGACGTGTCGCGGGGACCTGGCTGGTTGCCGTTCAACGGACTGTCGCTTGCAAGATGGAGGGAGAAGTTCCACTAGCGGTGTTACGCTTAGAGGAGACTCTTGTTTGCAAGATGAGGGAGAAGTTCCGCTAGCGGTGTTGCGCTTAGCGGAGACTCTCGCTTGACGGTTGGTATACCTACTTTGTGGACAGTTACTTCGGATAGATGCTTCGTCTGACGACGCCCGACACGTGGCCATCCTGTATTGGGTTAGCGTGTGGGATAGCGTCTCCTCAGCACGCCAGCATCCTCTCCATTAATAAGAGTAATTATGGATTTGTAACCGAGGCGAATCCGGAGAGTAAGTGTGATCGTGGGGCAGTTGTACGGCTGTCGTACGATGTCGTTTTGCAGCGGACGGCCTAGATTGGTTTGATGTTGACATAAAAGAGAGGGAAACTGAGTGGTTCAACACGTTGCACGTTGAACCAGTATCGTCGTCTTCAAGCTTCACTCTGAGATCCGAGAAGAAAGTTCTGCAATTTGAGTGAAGTTGCCGATCTTTGGAGGACGGAGACCTTCTGAAGCGAAGACGAGCATTATCAAGCACACCAGATTTCTCATCTTTACAGGTTTGTGATCTGAACCTTGTTCTTGTTTCATTGTTTATGTCGGTTTCTGCCTTTGCGATTTGAAGTGATCTCTGTCATTCCCCCGTCTGTTTTGAGGGTCTAGGATGACTTTTGGAGATGGGTTTAGGTGTTTGATAGAGAGTTGAGGTTTATGGAGTTTCTAGATGGTTGAATCTGGGTTTTTGGATGTATATGCGTTGTGTTCTTGTTTTGGCACTTTCTGGGTTTTCTGGGTATGGTTGTTCTTGATGTTCTTTGCTAGAATCTGACATAGGGATGGTTTAGATCTTGTTGGAACTGACTGGTTTGGGTTTTAGGGTTTGTGATGGCTAGCGTCATAGAGATCTCAAGCAGTGAGGATTCCAGATCTGATGCTTCGTTCAGTGTGGCGGATAGGATATTTATTGACTCGTTGTGTCCGTTTGCCCATGCAGGAACCTCACTGTCTGATCCGCTAGATATCGAGCCACTGCAAACCATACCCTGGGAAGTGGCAATGGGTCGTGCCGAACAACCAGAGAGTTCTAGGGTAGGGGAGGAAGCTGTCGTCCGCAATAGGCGTGAGGAGCGGTTAGTGAGCAATAGCGCCGCTAGTGGTTTCGCTGATGGGGGAGAGACTGGCGGGGAGGAAATTGAGTCAGCCTGGGTCCTTCGCGACGGTACTCCTATTGACGAGGAGGGAGGAGCGATGACTGTTGCCGCCGTGAACCGGTTAAAGCTGGTGTTTCGGCTACCTGGGGTTGTGAAGCTGCGACCGCTGATGAAGGATGAGAGGGCATCGATTTTGCCAGCGGGGCATGCTGCCATGCACGAGGCGATCTTCCTCCTGGGAGTGACGTTTCCCCTTCTGCCAAATCTCCAAATTTTGGTTTGCGAGTTCAACCTCGTGTTTGGGCAGATTTGTCCCAACATGTGGCGGTTGTTGATGGCGATGAACTCGCTCTGGCGTTTGTCGGGATGTGAAGGGTCGACCGTGGCGGAAGTACTTCACTTCTACGAGCTTATGTACGTGAAGCACCAAGGTTGCAACGGGCAAGTGAACTTGAGGGGGCGCCTAAGCTAGTCGAGAATCTAAAGGATTCCATGTCTCCTGGGCGGGGGACCTTCTGTATTGCGACCGTGGGATGAGAATATCAAGCGGGGTCGAATGATGGGGCGCCGACATTCAGGATTAAGTCAGAGTTCCAACCTATCCGAGGTTGTGGCTAGCTTCCGCTGATCGGAGTTGCTAGTTTTGCTTATGATAATTCTTCTATTTTGTTCTAACCATTACCTAGTTTTTTTTCTGTGTAGCGGGCTTGTGTTTTAACCTGACGCACGAGGAAGAGTGCCGCGTGGCAAGGATTAAAGGCTGTTGGCGAAATCGCAACCTGCTTGACCTTCGTTTGCTCACCGATTGGGAGTTGCTGGTCGATCAACAGTTGACGCGCACCCTTGGTAAGGAACTTCCGCTGGTCCGAACCCTAGCTAACTTTGTACCAGGCTAACTCGTTGTGTTTGTTGTAGATTCTCCGCTGGGTAACAAAGTGAGCCGCGACGCCTTTGCCAAATCCATGGATCGCATAGAGATTAACAATTATTTGGAGAGTATGTATGCCGCTGGGCAGGCGGCGCAACAGACTATCGTTGATCCACAGACACTAGCGGTGAGCCAGTCTGAAACTCCTGTGGTGATGTCAATGCCTCACCACTCGCATCTTCCTCTCGTTGACCAAACCGTGGCGTCAATCAAGGGTGGTGACAAGCAAAGGGCTGCTGAAGGGAGCAAGGCCCTTGCTGCTCTTGTGCAACCGACAGAGAGAGCACCCGCCAATCAGCTTGGGCCCCAAAGGGAGAGGGAGGTGCCCTCGAAGGAACCAAGTTCCATTGTGGGGTTGGAGCCGTAGATGACATCGAGGCCTATTGCCGTTGGTGCGACACGAGCAATTCTACAGAGGAAGCGGCGATAGAATGACGTCGATGAAAAGGCAGAGGCCCCTAATGAGACCATTGGGGCCCGCCAGTAGAAGAAGGCAAGACAGGCTTCTCCAAAGTCGACCGTGGACGTTGGTGGGGAAGTGAATGCAAGAGGTCTGGATTCCTTCACTGCATAAGCAGAATTTCTGACCTTTATGAGCGGCTGGGGTTCGGCGGACTAGAAGGGATTGTGCGCTCGACCGTTGTTGACCAATTGCCATTCAGCTCGGCCTTTAGGCATCTGTCGGTAGGGTTACATGAGATGTTCCTGGCGGCGTCGAGCCAGCCTCAGATGGAGCGGCAGCTAAGGGAGGAGATCAAGGGTCTCCAAAGGGAGTTGGAGGAGGCCAAGGATAAGCTGGCGGATGTTGAGCGGCGCCGACCGCGGCAAAATGCTACTCGGTGGATTCTCGCGGCAAGCTGAATGTCTCCATTGAGCGGGTCCTCGAGCGGAACGACCACGTATCCCAGCTGGATCAAGACATAGGCCTGCTGAAGGACCAACTAGCGGCGAAGGCTAAGAAAGTTAAGATCCTTCAGCGGGACTCTGCCCCCAAGGCCGCGGAGGTGAAAAAGTTGGGGGACGAGATTGCTCGGCTGGAAGTTGAGAAGAGTCGCGCGGAGGCCGCCTCCTTAGAGTCGCTCAGGTAGTCTGCAGCGTACAAGCAGACAATGATGGAGGCGGCGAAGGCGGGTGCCGCTGCCAACCTGGACCTGCTGAACCAAAAGGGCGCCATTGACTGGGTCAAAGCATCTCGGTCTGCCAGCACTTCGAGCCAGCCGCCGGTGCCAGTGAGTGGGTCTGCTGTTGGCCATACTGGGGGTGCGTGCTCTGGCAGTGGTAAGAGTGACCACGATCTGGCGGATGATAGTCAACGGACTCCTATGTCAACCCAGTCCGAAGTGTCCTGTGCCGAGTTTATGGCGGCCAACACTAGGGAAGATGGCACTATGGTGACGCTGAGCCCCACCGCTTGTGGCTTGGACCAGACAAGTCGCCTGGTCAACCCACAACCGCAGGTGGTTGAAGAGAGTGCCGCTGCTACGCCCAGCAATCTGTGAAGACTGCATCGTAGCTTTTTGTAATGCCGCTGAGGCCTCTTGTTTTTGTAATTTTGACAGTACCTTTTGGGCGGGTAGTCCCGACCCTAGATATATGAAACGTTGTTTCTCTGAAATTTTGTAAGTGTGGGATTGTTTCTAATGATTGCGTTGTTTGCATGTTGACATACCGCTAGAGTTTTGACTTAGGCTTTTGTCAATCAACGAAATATTAAAGGAATTAAAATTGTTCCAAGTGCACGATGTAGCAGACGTGGTCCGCAGAATATTGTTGGCATTGCCAGTTAATTCTTGTGCTTGGACTTGGTGACAATGGTTTGAATAATTCCTCGTTTCATTGATAGCTGACAGATCAGCGTTTACAAAAGCGGGGTTGTACCCGTTGGGTAGCTTCCCTTAGCTAAATATAGAACAAAAATTTAGCTAAGTTAAGATGCTCTTGGATAGCGGTACGACTATTTGTAATAATACCGAAGGTGTTTGGTATTCCAAGGGTGGGTCATTGTGACGCCATCCTTGTCCATTAAGTAGAAGGTGTCAGGGCTAACGACTTCCACAATTTTTTGTGGTCCTTCCCAGGTTGGTCGGAGTGCCGTTGGCGGTGGAATGACTTCTTTCATTACCTAGTCCCCCAGTTGGAGGTTCCGAGCTTTGACTTTGGCATTGTAGAAACGAGATATCCGCTGCTTGTTTTGCAAGTTGTGTAAATGGGCCATGTGTCGTTGCTCCTCGAGGAGGTCCTTGTCGAGGCTAACGCCCTCCCCATTGGTCTCGGAGCAGTAGCCCTCGACCCTAGAGGTAGGTTGGGTGACCTCAATGGGTAGGACGGCCTTAGTACCGTACATCATACAAATTGGTGTTTCACTAGTGATGGAAGTTGGGGTAGTTCTGATGGCCCACAGAACTTCCGGGAGTTTCTCCGCCCATAAACCCTTGGCGTTGTCGAGTTTCTTTTAGCAGCTTCTTGATTATCTTGTTTACTGCTTCGACCTGGCCGTTGGTTTGGGGGTGAGCGATAGATGCAATGACAGGACCCGCCCCCGGATTTCACCCTGAAATCCGAAGTGGCCCTGCGGGGTCCACCTTAGAAGAAATTCTTCCAAAAATTTGGCAAAACTTCCCCTAAAATGGACTACCCTAAACCTGGAAAAAGGAAATTTACACTTCTAAATTACCCATCCTTATTCTCCTGGAGCCACCCTGCTCCCCAAAACACAACATCTTCCAATTCACATATAATTGTCTCAACCCCAATACAATATTGATCCCACAGATTATCAGAGCAATACTAACCCACTAGATAATAACGAAAACAGAAATAGAATTGAGTACGCGGAAGCAATGCTGTTGGCTATGCCTCGACTCCATGTACGCCCGACCTCAATTAACCTAGCCTGCAAACTGGGCATTTGAAACCGAAGGGCTCAGGAAAAAGTACGTAAAAACGTTAGCGTGAGTGGATAAAAATAAACAAATTAAAAAAAAAAAAGATTTCATACTTTCCCACGTTTATTTCTTTAAAAACCCGATGCATGCAGCAATAAGAAAACACATTTAGCTTTAAAACCAAGAATTTCAAAATGATACACTGACTACCCTCGCTAGTCACAACATTCGAAAATTATAATGAAAAACGAAAATCTCGTTTCTCAAGACAAGAAATAAGACCAGCCCCGCTGGCAACAGTGAAAATCAGACTAAACCCCGCTAGCCCAGCAATAATACAATGAGTAGGGGAAGATGATAGCCATACGAATGAGCCTCCCAGGCTCGGGTGATAGCCTCCCAGGCTAAAGTACTCCCATATACTCCCGTTATATACCCACACGCCACTAAGTGTAGCGATTAGGATACTGGGCTTCAGCATTACTATCACAAAGACAGTAACTAGCGCCACAAAGGCGAACGGGCTTCGGTGATCCCATCACCTCGCCACAAAGGCGGACGATCAATGCTAGCAATTATAATAGTCACCCAAAGTATGGCAAAAGGGTAATCCGTAACCATATAAATCCATAAATACATAAGGGCTTCCCCAACTCTCGTACAAGAATTTCCAATGACGTGTCCCACACGCCAAGATAATCTCAAGTTCAAAAATAAATAGGAGAGAATAATAATAAACATAATCTCCATAAATCGAAACAAAACCAATTCCAAGATCATCATCAAGGCATTCCCAATGCCAAATCCGAAAGTCGATAAATAAATAAGAAAATATAAATAAACCAACACGCCAAAAATATTCTCGGGTCAATGATGAATAAGCAAGGAAGTTCAATAATGAACTAATATTTCATTTTGGAAAATACCATGGAAAATACTTTGTTGAAAAACAACATAATTCAAAGTTTCGAATCCGGGCATAACAAAATTAATAACCAAAAATCTCAACCGGAATAATTCATAATCACTTCATGAAACTCATTAATGAAAGTAATTCCTCGTGATAAATCGAAATCAGAAATCCGAAAACAATTATATGCTCAAATGTAATATGATAAATAACTAGAGCATTACTTTAAGAAATAAATGCATGCATCATTATTTAAAAACAAAAGTCCACTCACGGTACTATTCCGACGATCACGCATTCGAGTTCCGTCATCGAGCAATAGCTCGGTACGTCGTCCTGTACACAATTATATTCCGTGAATAACAATTCGGTAATTAAATACGAATCCCAAAATCAATCCTCTCAAGCCAACATCTCTATTTCCTTCTCCGATCCAACCCACACTTCACCACTAACAACATTCCATTAATTTACAAGTTCTAGGGCAAATTCGAGAGAAATCCGACGGTCAGTTTCTCGTAAATTGATAATCGAAATTCTAAATTTCAGAAATTTATAATTGGTTCAAAACTCCTCCAATCTTCACCAAAATCACATATACAAACTCTACCTCAATTATGTGATTTAATTAGCTAAACACAGAATTTAAGTCACTATTCACGCGCTGCACTATTCACGCGGTGCCACTGTTCACGAGGGGGCCAACTTCTCCGATGGTCACCAAATTTTGGCAGCAGCTTCATCTCAACCTTCCTAGCATTTTTCTCAACTACACCAAGTTCAGAAAACAACTAGAACTACCTCAACAATTAAGAAAACAGTAAACCCCAATTTGTGAATAGTGCCGGATTTTCAATCTCTAAAATCCTCCAATATATATGCAAAATTATACTCAAAAGAAAGATCATGAGGTAAAGAACAACTTTATACCTTGAGGTTTCTCCAAAATGTCGACGGTTTGGACGGATCTCCTTTTCTTTCTCTCATTCTTTCTTTCTCTTTCTCTCCTTCTTTCTTTCTCTTTCTCTCTCTCTTCCTTCCTTTGTGGTTCTGAACGTGAATACATGAATAGTAGAAGAAGATGGCTGATTTCATGAAGTTAGGGACAAGGTGAAATGACTAAAATGCCATCAAAACGAAAATACCCAAAACTTTCGCATACAAACTCCGATTTTAACGTGCCACATGTCTACGAACTCGGTTTAACGTCCTCTACAACTTTCATGAAGAAAATTTTCTCAAATTTTGATCCGAACAAAAAGTCATCTTTTAGGGCCTCCTAAAAGTACCGAAACGACAATAAAAGTGAAAGTAAAGGTCGTTTACCATCCAAATGAGTAGTAAATCGGTAAATTCAGGTTCGGGACGTTATATGCAAAGCTCATCTTGGTGCCCAGGTTAGCGGTGAAAGATATGAGTTCCTTGTTGTTGAACTGCGTGTCATTGTCTGTGATGATGGTATGGGGGACGCCGTAGCGGCAGTAGATATTCTTTCAGAGGAAGTGAGTTACCTTGGCCGTAGTTATTGCTGTCAGCGATTCTGCTTCGATCCACTTGCTGTTATAGTCTATGGTGACAATGATGTACTTGAACTAACCGTTGGCGGTTGGAAATTTGCCGAGCAAGTCTAGGCTCCACTTGGAGTGAATCCATGGACCAATGATGATTGACAAAGGTTCCGCCGATGCATGGGGGAGGTCAGCGTACTGTTGGCATTGTGGCAAGACCTGGAAACCTGCCTGGCTTCTTCGCTGAGCGTGGGCCAGAAGTAGCCCTGTCGCATTGTGCGGTTGGCCAAAGATCTGGCGCGGAGTGGTTTCCGCATTCTCCTGCGTGTATCATTACCAGAACAGCCCTTCCCTCCTCTGGGGTGAGACATCGGAGGTTAGGATGGGTGAGTCCCTGGCGGCACAACTTGCCATTCTAGATGTTGTAGCGGGTTGCTCTCCGCTTAAGTTGCCTTGCTTCGACCTTGTCGATAGGCAGTGTTCCATTGCGCTTGTACTCGATGATTTCATCCATCTAGCTGGGATTGACCTCAATATTGAAAATTTCCGCCAGGGTTTTTGTGATACTTTGGCTTGTCAAGGCATTCTACCCTTGTGTCCGCTGGACTTTGGTGAGGTTGGGCGGTTGCTAGTCTTGCCAGTGAATCAGCCTTGACGTTCTTTTCCCTAGGGATCTGTGCGATGGTGTGAAATTTGAATTTTTTGAGAAGCATCTTAAAGTACCCCAAGTACGCCGCTAACTGCTGGTCTTTGGCCTGGAAGCTGTCGTTGACCTGGTTAACAACTAGTTGGGAGTCACTGAATATGTTGACGCTATCAGCCCCTAAGTCGATGGCGAGGAGGAAGCCTGCAATGAGCGCTTCATACTTCGCCATGTTGTTTGAGACTGTGAAATTGAAGTTTAAAGCGTATTCCACGTTTAGTCCCGCCGGTCCTGTCAAGATGACTCCGGCGCCGCATGCCTTGGCGCAAGCGGAGCCGTCCACATGGAGGTCCAGTCTGACTGCTGTGGGGTTGGTTCTTCAGCAGTTACCATTTCTGTGCTGGCCTCTACCCTTGGGTTAGGTTCATCCTGACGTTCGGTGAGCTCAGGGATGAAATTTGCCACCACCTGGCCTTTCATGGCGGTCCTTGGCTTGTAGTCAATATCGAACTCGCTGAGCTCAATGGCCCACTTGCTAAGGCGCCTAGAGTGCTCAGGGTTCTGCATTACCTGCCTTAGCTGTTGATTTGTTAAGACATGAATTGTGTGGGCCTGAAAGTACTGGCAGAGGCATCTAGCGGCGACAATGAGTGCGAGGGCTAGCTGCTCCAGGGGGTATACCTTGTTTCTGCCCCATTCATGCCTCTGCCGGCGTAGAATACTGGGAGCTCTTCCTGACCCTCTAGTTGAACAATGGCGTAGCTTACCACTGATAGGGATACCACTAGGTAAATGTACAGTACCTCACCTTGTATAGGAATGGAAAGAAGTGGGACTGTCGCCAAGTATTCTTTCAGGCTCTGGAATGTCGCCTCGTAGTCTGGGGTCTAGTCAATTTCTTTCTTGTGGGTCCTCTTCAGAACTTTGAAAAATGGGAGGCACCTGTCAGTGAGTCTGGAGATGAACCGAGAGAGGGCGATTAGCTTTCCCTGTAGGCTCTGAATGTGCACCTTGTATTCTGGGGCTTTCATGTTGAGGATGGCCTGCACCTTGTCGGGTTAGCCTATATGCCCCCCTCGCTGATGATGTAGCCCAGAAATTTGGTGGCGGTGACGCCGAAGAAACATTTTTCTGGGTTGAGGCGCATGCCATAGGCCAAGAGAATGACGAATATGATGTGGAGGTTCGCCACGTGTTTGCTGGCTTTGATACTCTTGACCAACATGTCATCCACGTAGACCTCAATTATTTTACCAAGGTGCTCCGCGAACATGGCGTTCATCAACCCCTGGTACGTTGCCCCAGCGTTCTTCAAACCGAAAGGCATGACATTGTAGCAGTATAGGCCCTTGTCGGTTGTGAAGGTGGTGCATTCTTGGTAGCTAGGTTGCATCTTGATCTGAGTATAGCAGGAGAAGGCGTCCATCATGCTGAGCAGCTCGTGTCCAACAGTTGCATCAACCAGTTGATCAATGCAGGGTAGCGGGAAGCTATCCTTGAGACATGCCTTGTTGAGACCCTTAAAGTCTACGCACATCCGCCACTTGCCGCTAGGTTTCTTGACCATGACCAAGTTGGAAATCCACTGAGCATAATTGACTTGGCGGATGAATCCCATGTCCTGGAGATTGGTGACTTCCTCCCCTATTGCACTATATCTCTCCTCATCAAAAGCCCTTCGCCGCTGCTTGACCGGATAGAAGGATGGCTTTATGCTCAACTTTTGCGTAATTATTTCAGGGGAGATGCCTAGCATATCAGCGTAGGACCATGCAAAGACAGCAGCGTTGTCATGTAGAAACTGAGTGAGCTCTACTGCTATCTCTGGGGCTAGCTGAGCGCCTATGCGGACTGTCCGCTCAAGGTGGTCGTCGGAGATGTTGATAACCTTCAACGATGTTTCGGGGTTGACATGCTCCTTTTTTACATATTTCTCCTCATCATCCCTAGGGTCCTCAAAAAGATCTAGTGTTGGTGCATGGCTTCCTACCGTTAAGATCTCATGGCAGCGCGTTGACCGTGACACAGTCGTTGAATAACATTCTCGTGCCAGTTGCTGACTTCCTTTCACACAGCCTGTCCCGTTGGGTGTAGGGAACTTCATGAGAAGCATGTACCCAGCTATGATGCACTTTAGTTTGTTGAGTGTTGGTCAACCGATGATGGCGTTGTATGAGCTGAAGCAATCGACAACGATGAACTTTGTATGTATTTCCGCTGTGCATGGGCTTGCACCGATGACCAGGCGTATGTAGTTAGAACCAATCGGTTGTGTGACGTCACCGGAGAAGCTGAGCAGTGGCCCATGATCCTAGAGTAGCTTTCTATTCCACTGTAGTTGGTTGTAGCAGCCATTGAAGATGACATTGACAGCGGAGCCGCTGTCAACAAGGACCCTTCCCACGGACCATTTATCGAGCATGGCGTCGATTAAGAATGGATCATCGTGGGGTAGATGCACTCCGCGCTCTTCTCCCTCTGAGAAGGTGATGGGTTCCCAACCAAACTTTAGGAGTTTAGTGGATCTCTCATAGCAGATGATGCAAACTTCCTTGGGATGGTTAGCGTGGAGATAACGCTTTCTTGCCCTATGAGACATATTGGTGATTGGAGCGCCGCCGTCGATTGTGTTGATGAGGCGCATGGGATCGATGTTGGCGACCACAGGTGGTGGCTGATACACCTTGAACTGGTCAAACTTTCCATCACGATACAAAGTCTCAATTGCTGTTTTGAGAGTGTTGCAGTTGTTGGTGTTGTGACCGCTGTCCTAGTGGGAGGAGTAGAACAATAGTGGTACTGATAGAGTCGTCCCTGTGCTTCGCAAGCCCAAAAGCTCCAGCCTTTGCCTCATATTTTGGCTCTAATTCCCGAGCAAGTTCGCCGCCTCCACAACACTCGCTCGCCGAAGTTCCTCGGCCTTCAGTCCACTGACACTGCTGGACTTCTCAAAGAATCAGACTTTGGTTTGGATTGATACTGAAGTTTGGCCCGAGAGGCAGAGCTTCAACGACCACGACCTCGGTCCAACTCCATCCAAATGGAAGATTAAACAAACTACGGAGTCCGACAATGATGGTGAGTGTGAGTCCGACGATGATGGTGGCGATGAACCAGACTACTAAGTCCGACGGTGATGGCAGCAACGCTACACGGGGTTGCGATTTTGTTGAAGTAGGTTTAGGATTGGGTCTTTGTTGTACTTCTTGTGGAGTGAGAGGAATTGTATTAGCTTGGCTAGAACTGCCCGGAACATGTTTGCATGTTGATGCACGTCCATGAACTTGGTCGAAGGTAAATTCTACATCTCAAACTAAAATTTTGTTCTTGCTAATATGTTTGGAAAAGTTGCTGCAGCAGGTGTGGGGTTTGGAGTGAAAAATTCAATCACTTTGGAGTTATTTTTTGGTCAAGAATGGGGGAAAAGGCATGGGGATATATTGGACAATTTGCATGTTGCATGGCATGCAAACTGCTGAGCTGGTGTGCTTTTGAGTGCCACATCAGTAACTTAACGGTTCGATTTGACGGAATGTTAACGGTGAAGACCGATCGGACGGAAATTGTGACGTTAAGGACTTTTCAGATTAAATGAGAATGTTAGGGATTGAAAATGGTCAAAGTACAGGGACTAAACATAATTTAATCCTTATATATATATATATATATATATATATATATTTGTAGAGGGGTAAAATTGGTTTTAAAATTGTGCAAAAAATGAAGGAGATCCAAATAGCAAATTGGGAGGTCTGAATAGAACCACCCCAAAATAATAGTTTGTCTTATTTCAACAAAAAAAAAGTTTGTCTTTTCTAAGGATAAACGACAAGCTTTATTCGATATAAAATTATTTTGTATAATGAGTAGCAATGAAGCCACTATGCATTAGGGGAGCAAGACCAGTCCACCTTGAAGATACACTAGACTAAAGTCATCTTAGCCAGCATATGCACTCTGAGTTGGACTCCTGAAATACATGAGAAAAGAAAACAACAAAATAGTAAAAGAGATCTAATATCCTCCAAAATCCTTCCAAAACCTGAACCATCATCCTCCTCCGACTTAGAGGCTTCAAACAGCTTTAAACAATCTAGTCACACATAATAAGAGCCAAATTAAATTCAACAGCCAATTCAGAAGCTACCCTACTAGCCATGGCCTCCACAACATCCAGCGATAGAACATTAGACATCTTGCAACAAAAACCTTTAACAACTGAACCTAAAGAGTCTTGAATGTTCACATTAAGGCCTTCACAATGAATTAGTTGATTAAAAGCACCATCAACATATGCTTTTAACCAACCAAGAGGGGGGGAGTCCATGGCCTCTGTTGATGCACAGTACCGCGACTACAGCTAGAAATAGTCGACCTAAGCAGCATCACAAAAAAACACACCTAATAGAAAATTGAGTGCAAACAGAGGAAGAAAGATTATGAATTAACCTCCACACTTGTTTCGCTAACAAAGCAACATTATATGCATATAAATCCCCAAAGCCCATACCTCTCTTTTCTTTAGGGCGACAAAGTCTATCTCAAGACATCTAATGAATCTTATGACAACCTTCCTACTCTACAAAACTTAGCACACATTTGATGTAGAGAATTACAAAAGTCTTAGGAAGCAAGCAATTAAGAAACTACTCATGGAGTAAGAAGGCAAAGCCTGTGCAGTTATTAAGAAGGCAAAGCTTGTGTAGTTATCATGATTAAGAGATCTTTACCTGCACCACTTAAGAGCTTCCCATGCCAGCCTTCAAGCTTCTTACTAAGTTGCTCTTTAATGTATGCAAAAGTTTCCCTTCTTATTCTTGCCAACATAAGTATTTATCTTGGGAGGCCCTCGTATTTGTCTTGTTTTGGAATAATATAAATCCCCAATAAATCTACCAACTCATTCAGTGCTTCAAGAGAAACACCTTTGCTAAAGACTGTAACACACCAAACTACAGCTCAACAACTTTAGCACATCAAAGTGTAGTGAATCCCTAAGACAAATCAAAGGTTCAACTTACATTCTAGAAACTAGCAAGGCATTTTGTTAAAATAATTTTTTTTTCGTAAAACTGCAAGGCTTTTTTAGATATTTTATTTCACTTTTTTTGTCTAGGCTTGTTTCTATTTAAGAGCCGAAAAGGATCAAACTTAATCAATTATCGATTTAAGACGGAGTAACACTATGAAAAGTTTTGAAAAAACAATCCAATGTATGAGAATAAACGAAAGATTCGGAACCTGACTTCCCATTAATTAACAATTTGAGATTCATTCTCGCACACCCAGCTCCGTCCGCTCCAATCCCGTCACCAGTGCATGATACTTGCATCCACACTGTTGTAGGGATGAGCTTTCGTCCTTGCTGCTCTGTGGGCTAGGTTTGAAAACCAACTAAAACTTTGTGTGGCCACAATATAAAACGTACATAAATGAAATTATCAAAGAACGACAAACTTAAATATTTTTTTGACTTTAAAACTGATGCATGACTTGAACAACGTGAGATACATTACCTGATGACCTGGTTCTGTAGAACCGATAACTGACCTTACTGATTACAAGAGCCAATAATATCACAACCAACTTTGCACATGTCCAAAATCGTCACTGCAATCGTGATACTCAAACGACCGATATAGCTCACACCTTCTAGAAGTTTAGGGGTGGCTAGTCCCCAAGGAAATCATTGATCACATAACCGCTCTTAACTAACCGCCATCACATCTCTCACCCGCACATGAACTTAAAAACATTCGTGAGCTTTAAATAATTGACTTATTCCTCATGCATCAAAACAAATAACAAATGCAGGAGAAACCACTAATCAGGAGTCCAAATCCCCTATATGGATTCCAAGGCTTTATCATTTCATGTTGTTTGAGGATCACAAACTTTTCGTCCGTTTCTCCAGTAACTGGAGTCCTAAATTCTGACATGATAAACATTATCAACCGATCCTTTAAGAAACTCTCTTTCAATTCAAGGAAACCTTAGGTAGTGTTTGGACAAGGAAGTGTTTGGGTGGAGATGACATTTTGCTGGGATTTTAAAATCCCTTGTCACATGTCCCTTGTTTGGCAAAAAAACTACAGAGGGATATGAATGACCCAGGATTTTGAGGGAGGGATATTTCGAAAGACCTTAATTAAGGGGAATCGCTTTTCTTAGTTCCACCTAGAGAGACGTCACTTTGAAATTCCAAAAGCTATCGGGACGAGCTTGATTTCTCACAAATTCCTCTCCTTGAATAACTTTTTCCCAAGTTTGTTCTACACTGTGGCTTGTGTTTCTCTTTGTAATCTAGGGATCAATGGTTGAGTTTTGCGTTTTTCGATCTCCAATTTGGGTGATCTATGGTTATGTGTTTATTATATCAATTTCTTCCTATGCTTTTGTTTATTTTATTTATCAAATTTGATGTGATTGGGCTACTAGATACTTTACTTTCCCACTACTGCTCATTCTTTAACTATCTATGGTGTTTGTCAATTTGTTTGTATTGCTTTTGTTAAACCATTCTCCACAAGGCATAACTATTCGTTCTTTAACTATTTATGGCATCTGTAATGGGTTGTTTTCAATTGTTTAGTTTCATTTTAGTCTTAGCAGCTCTGCATAACTGGGTTTGATCTGTATTTTCATGTCTATCTTGATATTGATTTATGGAAAGTTAAGAATTGAGATGGGTATTTGATGGGTTTGGCCTGAGTGCGAATATTTCATTAATTGGATGCTTCTTTTTTGAATGTCAGTTATAATTAAGTTGATATTTGCAGTTTTGTTATGATGTTGTTGAAAAATTGATCAGTTGATTTAACATACTCTTGTTGGTTAAGATGCTCTCAAAAATTAGGTTCAGCTCATTTTTCATTTATAGTTCAATATTGAATTTTTTCATTTATAGTTCAATATTGAATTTCACTTACAAAATCTAACAGTAATTCTTGAGATTGAAATACATATGCATTTGTATTTTGTTTCTCATTCATCGATCCGTTAACATGCAAGTGTTTCCCTATTGTACCAACATATGGCAACATCATCATATTGGACCTGTAGTTATATAAAGCTTTCTACTTGTTATGTGTGTGGACTCAACTCGAAGCTTTTATCTGTCATAACTTTATGTTCATTTGAGCATGGGTATGTTTGCAATTTCATTATCATTCTTATTCACATACATGCTAGAATGCTAGAGATACATCTTGGTGAGTTGCTATGTGCTTGCCATTATGAAAGATTGCATTTTGTCAATTAAGAGAAATGTGTGGTAGCAATTTGTGTGCAAGTTTATAGGAACATGGATACATTTAGAATTTACTCTACTACTGCAAATGTTGAGACTAATTTTGACTATATTTTTAGTGCAGTTCTTTCTACATTTTACTTAGTTATTTTTTTAACGTTGTCATTTCTAACTTCTTTTGTGTTTTTAGGTAGTTTTGAGTATGAAAATGGAAGGCAAGGAGTAAAGAACACATAAATGAGAAGAAATGGAGAAATGAAGTTTTTCCAGTTCTACCAGAAAAAGGAATCCCAGTTGAAGTAGGAATCCTAACTCAACTAGGAAAAAGCTCAGAAAAATGATATTCGGAAATGAAGAAATGACAGAGTCTCGGTTGGACTAGGAAACCTGATGACACTAGGAGTCCTGATGCTGCTAGGAGACTTGGTGAGACTAGGAGATGTTGTGTCTTGAAGATGATTCAAGATTGTTCAAGAATGTTCTAGAATAAGCAAAATTGCATCACATTTGAAGATGGGTTTCGAATTGGATCATTTGAAGAAGTCTGGCCCAAAAATTGAAGCATGTGACTTGCACATAAGTCTCTAGAATCATCTATGACGTCTTGAGGAGTCCATGGCCCATTATTATTTATTTTTGCCGTGATAATTAAAGGAAAATTCAAGGGAACTGTGGGAATGCACAATTTGGGATAGTTTTGAATTTCTATGCAATTTTGGAGAAGAAAATAAAGGAATAAATATTGAATTTGGATTCCTGAGTCCATTCTACATACAAGGAGACTGAAATATGGTCTAGGTTCAAGGAAGATTTTGGCAAAAGAAAGGTGACTTGCTCTCCAATTCTCAAGGAATATTTTCATTGGCCGAATGATGTCACAAGTAGATTTCAACCTTGATACCCTAGCCCTTGCCATTCACTATATAAAAGGGGTTTGTGAAGTCATTTTACACACCACAAACACTCTCCTTTCTCTTCCAACACTACTACAAAAATTGAATCAGACGACGCCTGTCAGACGACGCATCATAATTTTTCGTCGTCTGATTGATTTTTATTTTTTTGGATATCATTTTTATAAAATCCATTGTCTGATAAAGAATTACGAATGAGTTCAGAAGATGTTTAAGGATAGAACCGTTGTATGACCCTAAAAAAATTGAGCTGCAAATTTTCCGCCATGTATGTGGTGCCAAATCTCATCTCAAACTCCACATTCTCCCCTAATAGGTATTAAACATTCGACGAAAAAGCCCTCAAATTTAAATGGTTGCATTCAGACCACATTTTTACACAAATCTGTTGTGTCATTCCTTGTCCAAATTGATAGGGTCAAGCTTGAAACCCTAACACTTGAGTAAAAAAAAATAACAAACATACCCAAAAGGCCAAAATCAAAACCCTCTCTTGACAGCGCCTCACTCTCGACTTGCCTCATTCTCGACAGACCCAAACTCAAAACCAAAACCCTCTCTCGACTTGCCTCACACTCGGCACTCACTGGCAACCCCAACACTCCTTCTACTTGGCAAAACCTGACCTCTCTCCCCCTCAACAAACCTTTTCTCGTCAAACCCTATCTCTTCTTCTACAAACCCCAACCAAAGCTTTCTCTCCCTCTCTCTCTCTCTTCTAGACAAACCCATACCAAAACCTAATGGGTTATTCGATCAGGGAAATAGTGAAGCCCTTCATCGATGTTGACCTCAACAACTCCGAGCTCTATTCCGATTGCGCTCAGGCCAACATCAAATCTAACAATCTCCGGTAACAACCCCCATCTCTCTTGCAATTTCGAGATCGGCTGTGTGTTTTTTGCTTTGTACAAAGTGAAAGAGAAAGAGATTTGGGTAATTTCTGGGCATTTAAAAGCTAGTGACTCTTCTTCTTCTTCCTCCCATTTTCAGGCCAATCTCCACACAAGTTTGCGCATCTTTGATTCTCCTTAAAGTGTGAGTATCTATTTCAATTCTCTTCTTCAATTGGATACAATATGGGGAAAATTTTAGGGTTAAACGCTCTTTAATTCGTAGTCATATTTAGGGATTATCTCTGCTATTCTTACTGCTAAATTGATTCAATCTACTGATGAGGATGTGAATAGATGATGCCTCGGTTCTTGGCCTTCTGGGTGTCTGTTTTGTTTGCTTAATCTTGAGTTGTTTTGTTAATTTGTGTAATCTTTAGTTCATCTTTTGGTGTTTGGTTCAACTAGAATTCAACGAGATTCATGTACTGTGCCACTGCTGAATTCTATATTGGTTTTGGTGGTCTTATTTATTTTCATCGTTATTTTGGCCTCTCCATGACAAAGATTTTTGGAGTTAAGTTTCAACTGCTTAGAGAAGCTGGCACTTCCGTTTTGGAGATACTGAAACTTGATGTTATCTCATTTTTGTACATTCCAATACAGGTACTATTTTCAATTTTAAGTTTTGCAATATTTGATTTCTTGAAGTATATATTCTTGCCTTGGTGTATCAGACATTTTGTTTTGTAGGTTGTAGGGAATATTGCTCAATTGAACATATAAATATGAATCAGTTGTAGATCTGTTCATATAGCATTGATATCAGCACTGTTAAGGAATTTTTTTATCATGGTTTTTTTATACAGAACGCTTACAGCTGCTTATATATATATATATATATATATATTTATGTCCTGCAAGTATAGGAACTTCTGATAGGGAAAAAATTGGTCTTTCTTATTTATTTTTAAGATTATGGTGGTGAATATAAAGGCGGTGTAATCAATTGTATCCAGTATATTGAGGTCTTTGTCGCTTATGAGGGAGCTATACTTTAGTGCATATAGTCATCTTGGTACCAACCATATCATTAGTTTATGTCTGTGATGTTTTCTGTACTTTTGAAAAGCATGGTCCTAGAATATCAAAGTAAGAGATCGAAGTTGATTCATTCCAAAATCACGAAAGGTAAGAGGAGAAGTAAAGGTCATGTAAAAAGTTTGTTATATTGTTCCCGTAGTGGCATAGTGCAGTTAATTACTTTTACTGTCTTACAGAACTCACAAATCTGTTTTATGATTGCAGTTAGAAGTAATTGCCTTAGATGTTTTTAATCTACTGAAAAGAAAAATAGGATTGTTTTGGTT
>LYNE01002486.1:0-20348 GCA_001662545.1 Rosa x damascena | reverse complement strand
TTGAATCAACATAGATAGTGGTCGTCACTCTTATCACGTCAAGATTGCTTCTCATATTAATCAATTCATAAATACATGTGCAGATGACAACTTAAGGCATATACTAATACTTGTAATCATGAAATATATGACGAATCAGGATTGATGCCTAACGACAATTGAGGGAAACACACAAAAAATTTTATGAGTGTATACTGACAAAAAAAAACCCCCAGAAAATGCTATTAAATAGACAAGTAAAAACTAATGCCTCTATTGCACCTTATGGGATAATACGTTGAGTTTTGGTTGCAAAACCAAAAATAAAGGAGAGAGGCATGATTATTGACCAAAAAAAAATGAGATTGTTAGAAAGGAAAACGGGTATGATTCTATTTGCGTGATCAACCAAAACTTTCAGCAATTATACTCATATATGAGAAAAAGAACATATGTATATCAGTATATAAAGCAGGAATTGATGGCACCGTAATGATTATATATAAGATTAAAGCATAGATCATAGATCATGAAATAAACTCATGAAATAAAGCAGGAATTGATGGCACCTTAAGAAATAAACTGATATGCATAAATGACATAGATCATGAATAAACTCATAGATCATAAGTTATAGTTAATAGCAACAACGTTGCACCATAAACTCGTAGATCATCATAGAGTTTTCAAAAAAATAATAGCAGAGCGTGCTGATAACGTGTTATAAAGTAGGGAGAAGATAAAGAGAGAATAGTAGGGAGGAAGTAGAAGTGTTCTCATTCAGTCTCATTAGCCTCCTTTATATAAAGGTAGGGTTTGCATCAAAGTACATAACTAATGAGTATTTACGTGGACAGCCATATAAATAATAATATTTACAACATGCGAATCATTGTTTCTCTATTTTATTATGATTATTGATATGGTAGCAATGGTTTGAGATTCATGTTCTCCTGACCCCAATGTATTTACTGCAGTGATGGAATAAAAGTAATGATGTGATTTCATGTTCCAACACATTTTTGTTGGGTGAAAAAAAAAAATATAGCACTTCTACATTTATAAATGAACTTCACATTAATCTACATTTATATATGCCCCCTGAGTTGTCTTTCAAGCTTTTAATCTGGGGATAGTAGTGTTAGCGTGAGTCATGGCATAACATTAGGAATAAAATATATTATAATTATATCGTAGTGTAGTTAGTACTTACCTATTCTATGTCTGGTAGATAATAGAGACGCAAGTCAATTATATTCCTATAATTCTCTTTATATACCTCCATTGTGAGATGAATCAAATATCAGAAAATTCATTCTCTCAATCTCGTTATCTTTGACTTGGTATCAGAGCAAAAATCTGAAAGGAACTTGTCTCTTTGTTTTTAATTTCATTTTTTCTAAATTTGAGGAGTTAGAACCCCGTTGTTAGGGTTTTTCACCTCTTAACGACGTTACTATCGTCGTCATTTGTCTGCATCTTAGGTGTCCGGCAAAGAACGACCAGTGTCTTCTTCTTTGACTTCGGTGACATCATCTCCAGATCAGATCAGGCATCAGACCCCTTCATCTGCATCAGACCAGACCCGTCGGTCTTCATCTACATCAGACCAGACCCGTCAGTCTTCCCATCACCTAGAACCATCACGTCCCCAGACCCGCTGGTTTCTAGATCACTTCCGACCTAGTAGGTCTTCCCATCGCTTGTCCTCCATCGCCAGACCCGTCGGTCTTCGCTTGGCTCCATCCTCCGTCGCACAGAACTTTCACTTCATTGCCAGCCCTGTTCGATCTCTCTCTTCAGTTCAGGCCATCAGTTTCTCCTGTCCAAACGTTAGAGAGAATCCAGACCAGGCCTTCACTTTGTTCTCAGGTCACTGTCTCAACCCGTGCAATTCTTTTTCTTTAAAAAAAAAAAAAAATTATTGCTGCACGTTCTGTTATTGTTACTTTTGGAGTCTCCTGTTCTTGTTATTCCGCTGCATACTCTGTGATTGTGTGATTTTAGTATGGTATTGTTGCAATGGGTGGTGATGAAAGTGAAGGTTAGAGTTCCAAGATCAATGAGGTCCAAAAGGTTAAAGTTTCTATTCAAAGTTCAGACGGTGGTTCTTTTAGGGGTACGAAACTCAATGGTACCAATTTTCAAACATGGAAGAAGATTATGTCTGTCCATCTTCGTGGCATACACAAGATGGGACATGTGACTGGAACAACTAAAGCTCCTAGTGAGGAAGATGAGGACTCCTATGCTAAGTGGGAGGATGATGATGGATCTGTGATGGCAATCCTATTCAAAGCCATGACTGAAGATGTGCTACAGTTGGTAGAAGAGTGTGAGACTACTGAAGCAATCTGGAAGACATTGGGAGATTTTTATACCAATGAATCTGATTTTATACAGGTTCATGAATTGAGGTGCAAAGCTGCTAGTATGCAACAGAATGGGCAACCAGTAGATGTGTATTTTACCAAGTTGAAGAATGTATGGGCTAAAATTGATCAGAAGTGTCCTTGCAAGATCAAGAATCAGGAAGATCTTGTGTGGTACCAGAAGGATAAGGAACTTGAAAGGGTTCATGTATTCTTGAGAGGGCTTGATGAAAAGCATAGCAGTGCTAATGGAGAATTGCTCAGAATGACAGACCCTCCTAATCTAAACACAGCTTTTGCATACATCCATAAGGACGAGTCTCAGCAGGAAAGTGTCAAGCATGCACATGTTGAGGTGTCTAGCCTAGACATTCAAGCCAAGTCACCGGCACCTTTCCTTCAACAGCAGAGTTCAGTTCCGCTCCATCAGCAAAGTTTCCCACCAGGCGTCACCAACCATCCTTGCCCTTAATGCTCTTATTGCAATGACCTTGGACATGTTTCGAGAGACTTGTTGGAAACTGAATGGGTACCCTAAAAAAAAGGGTTATCATCCTAAGGCAAAGGCAGCTGCGGTTCAGTTGGTCCAAGAACCAGACTTCTATGGTGTGGCCGGACAGGATCATCATACAGCAGGTGGGGCTACCGGTTACTCCTACAGCCTCTATAGCTGGTCGTGGTAAGATTGGTATGACCTTAAAGGTTTCTAACTTTGTTGGTTCTGATACATGGATTATTGTTCTGGTGCTTCCGATCATATGACTTGTGATAAATCATATTTTACTAAATTGTCTTCCCCACCAGTGTCATATGTCACCAATGCCAATGGTGAAGCCTTTCCTGTATTAGGATTAGGGTCAGTTCGTATTACTCCCACTTTACAACTTCATAATGTGTAATATGTGCCTAACTTGTCTCATCATTTGATATATGTTCCATAGTTGAATATTGAGTCTAGATGCTCCGTAACCTTTTACCCTATGCATGTGATTTTTTAGGATCTTCTCATCAGGGAGATAATCGGTCGAGGGTATCTGAGGGGCAGGTTGATCCATCTAGATCAGGCATACACAGGGGAGAAACCAGGAGCACAGTCTCCCGTCGGTTTGACTTTGAATTCTGATAAGCTAAGTGAAATTTGGTTGTGGCATCGCCATTTAGGGCATCTATCTTTTAGTCTTATGAAAAAAACCATGCCTACTCTGTTTATTGGTGTGGATGAGTCTGTTTTACATTGTGAAATATGTGTTTTAGCTAAGAGTCATCGTGCGACTTATTCTCCTAGTGTTTCTAATAAAAGTGCTATTCCTTTTTAGTTGATTCATTCTGATGTTTGGGGACCTTCTAGAGAGCCCACTATATCGGGTATGAGATACTTTGTGTTGTTTATTGATGATTGTACAAGATTGTCATGGGTTGCTCGTCTTAAAACCAAAGATGAAGTCTTTCCAGCTTTTCAAACTTTTCGTGCTCTTGTTCAAACACAATACCATAGCAACATTAAAGTCTTTCGTTATGACAATGGGGGAGAATATGTTAATCATGTTTTCCAAGAGTTTTTCAAAACCCATAGAATTGTTCACTAAACTACATGTCCACAGACACCAGAACAAAATGGAGTGTCCGAAAGGAAAAACCCTCATTTACTTGATATGGCTCGTGCCCTTCTCTTTAGTGCTCATATGCCTAAGTATCTTTGCGGCGATACTGTACATGCTTCCTCCCAACTTATCAATCGTCTTCCATCTAGTGCCCTTCAGGGAAAATTTCCATTTGATGTTCTTGCATCTCATGTCTCTTTACCTTCATTTCATAATCTTCTAGCTCGTGTCTTTGGGTGTGTTGCTTTTGTCCATGTTCCTAAAAATCAGAGGTCTAAGTTAGATGCCCGGGCACTTAAGTGTGTGTTTGTTGGCTATGGAGGCTATCAGAAATGGTACAAGTGCTATCATCCACCTACCAGAAAGTACTATGTCACTATGGATGTTACTTTCTTTGAGGACATGAGTTATGTTTCCTCTTCAGATACAGTTCTTCAGGGGGAGAACTCATATTTTGAAGAACTGTATCATGAAGAGGGGGAGGAATCAGAAGGAGGAGAAGAAATCACGCAGGCAGGAGGTATTTTGACAGATCCAGTTGAGACCATCAACCCGTCACCTCCAGAAGCAGAAGCTTCAGACATCCAGGCACCAGTTTCAATCACTGAAAATGAAGTCGAAGACACAACTGCCCCTCCTGCCATCGCTCCTACCCCTCACCCATAGCTCCCTGGTACTGAAGATCACTCATCTGAGGTATGTCCACCCATTGATACTAGTAGTAGTGAGTCTAATGTTGGGCAATATGTGTTACCAAAAAGGACTACTCGAGGTCAACCAGCCAAAAGCTATGAACCTGCCCTTACTGCCAAATCAAAATACCCGGTAGCCAATTATATGTCCGCTAGGAGGTTGTTTAAGTCATATGAATCATTTGTGAATTAAATATCTATTGTATCAGTACCTAACAAAGTGCAGGATGCATTGGGAGATCCAAAATGGAGTAAGGCAATGGAGGAAGAGATGGAGGCATTGTAGAAGAACAATACTTTGGCAACTTATGCCTCCATCACAAGGCAAGAAGGCTGTAGGTTGTCATTGGGTGTTTACCGTGAAGCATAATGCAGATGGATTAGTGAAACGATACAAAGCACGCCTTGTAGCAAAGGGGTTTACTCAGACATATGGTATAGACTACGATGAAATGTTTTCTCTTGTTGCCAAGAGGAACACTGTTCGGGTTCTGCTCTCGTTTGCTGCTAGTTTAAACTAGCCACTTCGACAGTTTGATGTCAAGAATGCTTTTCTTCATGGAGAGTTAGCCGAGGAAGTGTACATGAACCTTCCACATGGGTATGTAGTTTGATACGCTAAAAGCAAGCGCATAATTTAACCCTGAAAATATCATCGTTAGTACAAAGTAAATAGGGATCGTTCAAATCCGGGGATTGAGAGTACACCTGTCATTGTAAAATAAATAAAGAATTAAAATAAAAATAAAGTATAATATTTACAAAAATATATACAAATTATGAAATTAAGGGGTTTTAACAATTTGGTTTTCGAAAATAAAAGGGAAGAAAATAAAAACACAAAAACACATGTACAAGAATGAAACGCAAGAAACAAAGATCAAACCAATTCCATACAATCAAATTCGAATCAATCCTATAATTGTTCATCTAATAAGTCATGAGAAAGAAGTTGATCATATAAAACATTTGAAGCAAATGATTTCCCATATTTTACTTTCCTTTACTAATTAACCTAAGTGAAAGCACCTAGATTAATCCTATTAAACATGCAATCAAAGTCTAGAAAGCTAGCTAATCAAGACATGTTCAATGCAAGAAGCATAGATAGAGAAATGTTATCAACTTAAGTGCACAACCTAGTATGAATAAGTTCATCTATTTGCAATCATTTTCAATTAAATTCGACCTTTGTCCAAAGCCTTTACTACTTTTGATTCAAGTTCACAAATCTATTAGGTGAATCATGTACTTAAATCTAGCATCAATCATATGTAAATCCTAGATGTTTCGAACCATATAAGATAAACACAAAAAAGATATCAATCAAGCAAATTTAATTGAACAAACTCACATAAGCAACTTTAGAATCACAATCATAGGAATCGAAAATTTCATTCAATCATAAGAATTTGGCTTTATACTTTGCTCTAACATTGTTGTTAACTAGAAACAATTCCAATGAAAATCAAACAAGGAAAACCTAAAAGGTTACAAAGAAAGAGAACAAATTACACTGTGAGATGGAGATGGAGATAGAGATGTTGACGTTGGAATCTTGAATCTTGGAAGTAAGTCTTCAAGGTGGACGATGGATGATGATGCTCACGGCTCCTTCTTCTTCCTTGCTTGAAATGTTGAAAGTGAATTAGAGAATGGAGAGAGGGACTTGACGTTATGGAGAGAATTTTCTGAATTAAGGGATGGAACCCCTTAAAACATCAAAGAAGGGGAGTATATATAGGGGACGGCAAAGTGCTCTCCAAGCTTCATGAATCTTCTATTATTTTCGAAGGAATTATCAGAAAATGCCACATATCTTCGACCAATCACAAATTGCCATGTAAGCCTTATTGTGTCATCCAACCAATCATAAAGCTCCAAAATAAATCCATAATTCTTTAATATGTATTCTTGCTGAAATATCTAGGGATTTTCTCTAATTTTTCTCTTTAATTTCGGCCAAAATACCTTTAGGGGATATAGGAACGAATCAGGACTTGTTTTGAACCTTTTCTTTTTCCACACACTTCTTCTTTCCTTAAAACTCTCCCTAGAATATTTCCAAACGTAATCTTTGATTTTCTTCTTGATTTTCACGTTGCTTCTACCCATTCTCTCTTTGTATTTCACAGCAAAACATATAATTCCTCCAAGAATATCTCTTTGATGTCACAAAACCCTAATTTCAATGGGCTTTTATCCATTTTGCCGAAATCCACAATATTCTAGAAGGATCTTGGGCTCCATGCGTCATCTTCAAGCCTTGATGCCTCCTAACGTCATTTCCCTTCATTATTTCGATCATGCTTCTTGGTTGACTTAGGAGTCTTGGTTTGTCAAAGTTTCCTCTTTTGAACCGGAATTCTTGGTTGAAACAAGAAACTTCATTTCTTCATTTTAGCTCATTTATGCAGCCCTTTATGTCTTGTCTTAACTCCCTCCAACGTTCTCTAGCTCCTTGTTGTCAATTTTAATTTAGTACTCGCAAGTGCACGAATCAATTGTAGAATAGAGGTGCAAGCACGAGGTCATTCCCCCAAGGTCTGATTGAGACAATTTTGTTATGACAAATGTGCTATACTTAAGTGAAACAAACTGATTTTTATGATGTGATTGAGGTTTAAACAGAAAATTAAAGAAAGGACAACTAAAATTAAAGACAAGAATGAGCAATGAGATTTAAACTCTAAAGAAAGCAGATTATGAAGATGCTAAAGCATTGAATCCACCACCTAATACTTCTATCCGATTATCTAGTCGATAACAATTGAATTCCCTGGATTTCATGCTAAAGATTTCCGTACATAAGCCTTATTGATCTCAGACATATGCCAAAGTTCTTCTAAACTATGAATTCCAACTTATTGATCATGTATAGAACTCACGTAGCCAAACTATAATTTACTCCACTCAATGATCAGGTTCAAGCAAACATGTTCAACTCCATTAAGCACAAATGAACTAGGAAATCATGCAAGGAAGAATATCGACTATGATCAAGCACTTGTATTCTTAATTCACAACTCTTTAATCACAAGATTGAATTATCTTTTGGCACCCTAGTAAACATCTACTCATTGATCAAGCATCATGTTCTCCAACCAAATAACTCATAAACAAAACCTAGGTCTTATTGATCCCGAGCAAAGATTTTGAATAAAAGTTCTATTGAAACGGTGATTAAGAGTTTAACATAGAAATCCAGAAATTCAATAGCAAACAACTAAACAAATAGAATAGTCATACTAAGGGCTTCATCTCAGCCCTAGCCTAGAAGTTTAGCAATCCATGACTATGAACAGCATGACTAGAATCAAAGAAAACATGAAACAAACAATGGAAGAATTGAGGAACTTGGGTCCAGCGATGGTGAGAGCTTCTCTTCCCCTTGTTCTCTGCGGAATATGCTGCCTCTTGTGTCTCTAGACGTTCTAGGTTTTCTGCCTTGTATGTCTCCTTCTATTCCTCCTTGACTTGGGCTTCTTAGGTCTTCTAGTCCAACTTGGTATAGTTTTCTTCTCTCCAAAGAAACGCAGGGTTATTAAAGTCAATGCAAGAAATTACTCCAAATATGTCAGACACGTTCAACCTTGTTCCATTCAAGTGCTAAGAACAACGGACTTGGGCCTCACAAGTCAGATTCTGAAAATCCGTCAGAATCTGCCTTCCCAAACTAGGTTCGCTAAAATCATCATAACTTGCTCCACAAGAATGCGAATCCACTTCCGTAAAATTTCTCAGAAATCTAACATCTGTATCTTTCCATTGGTATATGGCTCGCTTGCTAATTCCTTGTGAGAAGGTACAGTTTAATCTGTGAAGTTGACGCACAGCAGAGCCAATTCTGGACACTCAGGATAGCAAGCACCTTTTCAATCCTGCGTCTGACTTTAAGCTCCAAATCTTTCTTTTCTCCAATTTAACCTACAAAACACAAACACAAAGTAAATGACTCAAAAATGATAAGAACTAAGCCTAGAATCCTACATTTAAGGGTATAAAAATGTATGAAATTATGAACTTATCAAATACCCCCAAACTTAGATTTTGCTAGTCCTCGAGCAAACAAGAAAAGAAAAATAAATATGACTCAAAGCATGGACCTAATGTCTTCCAAACAACTCAGAGAACTTATATTGCCCACAAGTATGGTCAGTCAAGATTCAAGCAAGCACAATATCAAATTCACAACTTCACTTAAAAGCTAATCTATTTTGATGACCATCATGCTCAAAATTTAGTGCAAGGACAATCAAACCAATGCAATAAAAGAAACCCAACCTCCTCATGTTTCAAACAAGTGTCAACTCAATTTCTCACAAGGATGCACTCAATTTCTTTTCACTCATGATTTTCTGACTATGGCATAAGCTTCTATTGTCACTCAAGTTATATGTGAGAGGAATGATGTATAAAGGCAAACAAATAGCTCACATATGAAAACAAGAAAGAAAAGCTTTTTTCTGAATTTTTTTCATTATGATCTCATGAAAGGAATGCCAAAACTCGGATGAAAGGCTAGTGACACCATATGCTCACCCCTCTGCACAAGTCTCCACAAATCGAATGCACAACTTCAAAAATCAAAAAGGTCTTTATTTAGGGTTGTAATGGGGCCATGGGTGTAAGTTTCAAGAAAGAAAGGATCGGGAAATCACAAAACTCCTAAGGAAATTAGTAGAGCACTACAATGATAATGTAGAGAGATAAGAACTTCAATGACTTTCCTCAAGGCAATAAAACTCGAAACACGTGAAGCAAGGCATTTTTCTTGAGGCCGGATGTCATCTTTTTGGGCCTTTGCTTCATTCTAATCACCATAATACACTAAAACAACTTATCGAATCCAAGGAAATTTTTCTACATTTTTTTTGTTTTTTTTTTCGATAGACATCAATATATTTTTTTTCTTCTTCCTTGGATCGACATTTACAATAACACTCCCCCATACTTGCTTACAAAAATACCTTGAACTATAATGAATCTCTAAGAATTTATGCTCCACTAACTCCTTAGAATAGGGTAAAGATATAACTATACTAGGTTAAAGGGTAAGAAATTTGTGGTTGACAAAAGAAAAGGCTTAATGTAGGCTCAAGGGGGTTTATCTAGGAGGTTGCACAACTTGTGTGCATAAAAGGGACACAGGCTTTATTTGGCTATGGTGGTTAATCCTAGTGCCTTTATCCTTTCTCATCCATCATGCAATTCAACCATACGCTTTGAGAGACTTTGGGGCAAGTTCTAGCATTTGTCCTTGTATAAAATATGCAAGTCGAATCCAAGTCTCAACCAAGATGAATAAAAGATGAGATCATGCAAAATCCATGTCAAGAAAATAGGATGATCTATTCTAATTCAGCAGTACAGTAAGAAAAGTAAGGGGACAGAATACGACCAAAACAACTAATGGATGAAAAAGAATTACTAAAATAAAAGAAAAGAGTTAGGAAACGTCCCTGGTATGAAGGTAGCAGATGTGAACATGATTAGAAGCCTCATTCTTGATGAACACACACTCATCTTCTTCCAAGAATCATTGGGTTGCCTCCTAACAAGCGCTAAGTTTTATGTTTTCAGCCAGACCAAGTTTAAGCTCATTCATTTGGAGGATCAGTGAAGAAAATATGCTGCTCATTGGTGTCAAAAGATGTCTCCAAGTAAGGTTTGAGACGTTGACCATTCACTTTGAATACAGAGTTGTTCCTCAAGTTCTTAATTTCAATTGCTCCATGGGGAAACACCTTTGTGACCAGAAAAGAACCCATCCACCGAGATTTCAACTTCCCTGGAAAGAGTCTCAGCCGAGAGTTATATAGCAACACCTTTTGGTTTGGTTCGAATGTCTTTTGACGAATGACTTTATCATGAAACCTCTTGGTGCGCTCCTTGTAAATTTTTGCATTCTCATAAGACTCATTACGAATTTCCTCCATCTTATTCAGCTGCAATGCTCTCTGTTCACCAGCTGCATTCATGTCAAAATTGTAGTGCTGGATTGCCCAATAAGCTTAGTGCTCCAACTCCACCGGAAGATGACAAGCCTTCCCAAAACCAAGCGATATGGTGACATGCCAGTTGGAGTTTTATAGGCTGTCCTATAAGCCCATAGAGCATCATTCAAACGTTGAGACCAATCTTTCCTATCCGGACGAACTGTTTTCTCCAAAATATTTTTAATTTCCCGGTTGGAAATCTCAACTTGACCACTAGTTTGAGGGTGGTAAGGTGTAGCCACTTTGTGAGTGATGGAATATTTCTTCATAAGTGATGCAAATGGCTTGTTGCAAAAGTGTAGTCCTCCATCACTTATAATGGCTCTAGGAGTGCCAAAACGAGCAAAAATATTGTCTTTGAGAAAGGTGAGTACCACTTTGTGATCATTAGTCTTGCAATTATTAGTCTTGCAACCAATTGCTTCAACCCACTTTGAGACATAATCCATTGCCACCAATATGTAGAGATTGCCAAAGGATTGAGGGAAAGGTCCCATGAAGTCTATTCCCCAAACATCAAATAATTCAACCACCAAAATATTACTCAAAGGCATCATGTCACGTTTAGAGATATTACCCATTCGTTGACAGCGATCACATGAAGAACAAAATTCAAAAGCATCCTTGAATAATGTTGGCCAATAAAAGCCACTTTGAAGAACTTTAGCCGCTGTTTTCTTGGCTCCAAAATGCCCATCACAAGCATAACTATGGCAGAAACGAAGAATGCTTTGAAACTCACTTTCTGATACACATCTTCTAATCAATTGGTCTGGGCAATGTTTGAATAAATATGGTTCATCCCAAATATAATGCTTCACTTTAGAAAGAAATTTCTGCCTCTCTTGCTTGCTCCAATGATCTGGAATTTTTTTAGTTACAATAAAGTTCACAATATGAGCAAACCAAGGAGGAGAATGACGTACCATAAACAATTGTTCATCAGGAAAATTTTCATTCAAAGGAAGGCAGTCCACTTTATCATCTTCATGCACCAATCTACTCAAGTAGTCTGCAACCACATTCTCACTTCCTTTTTTTTTATCTTTTATCTCCAAATCAAATTCTTGAAGTAAGAGAACCCAACGGATCAGCCGAGGCTTGACATCTTTCTTGGCAAGTAAATATTTAAGGGCAGCATGATCAGTGTAGACAATTACTTTGGAGCCAATCAAACAAGACCTGAACTTGTCTAGAGCAAACACAACCGCAAGCAACTCTTTCTCAGTGGTAGAATAGTTAAGTTGCACATCATTTAGAGTCTTTGAAGCATAATAAATAGCATGAGGAAGCATCTCTATACACTACCCCAAAACTGCACCCACTACATAATCCGATGCATCACACATTAATTCAAATGGTAAGTTCCAATCCGGAGGCTTTATGATAGGAGCTGAAGTTAGGAGGGCCTGAAGCTTGTTAAACGCCTCTAGACATGCTTCATCAAACACAAATTCTGCATCTTTTGCTAATAAATTGCTCAATGGTCCTGCAATCTTGCTAAAATCCTTCATGAAACGCCGATAAAATCCGGCGTGGCCAAGGAAAGAACGCACTCCTTTTACTGTTGTTGGTGGAGGAAGATTGGTGATTAAATCCACTTTTGCTTTGTCAACTTCAATGCCTTTGCTTGAAACAATATGTCCCAACACAATACCTTGCTTGACCATAAAATGGCACTTCTCCCAATTTAGCACAAGATTGGTTTCTTGACATCTTTTGAGCACTAGAGCTAAATGAAGCAAACAATCATCAAAAGAAGAACCAAAAACAGAGAAGTCGTCCATAAATACCTCAATAAATCGCTCCACCATGTCGGAGAAAATAATCATCATACACCATTGGAAGGTAGCCAATGCATTACACAATCCAAAAGGCATTCTTCGGTAAGCGAAAGTACCAAAAGGGCAAGTAAATGTAGTCTTTTCTTGGTCCTCCGGTGCAATAAGAATTTGATTATACCCTGAATAGCCGTCAAGGAAACAATAATAACTATGACCAGCCAAACGCTCAAGCATCTGATCAATGAAAGGTAATGGAAAGTGGTCTTTGCGTGTGGCAGTGTTGAGCTTTCAGTAATCAATACATACTCTCCAACCCGTAGTCATCCTTGTAGGCACTAATTCATCTTTTTCATTCTTCACAACAGTTATTCTTGACTTCTTAGGCACCACTTGAACTGGACTAACCCATTGGCTATCTGAAATTGGATATATAACTCCAACATCAAAGAAGCTTCCAAATTTCAGCACGCACAACTTCTTTCATTGGTGGATTCAAACGCCATTGTGCATCTGGTGTTGGCTTCACATTGTCTTCAAGATGGATTCGGAGCATACACATTGTAGGACTTACCTTTAATATCTGCAATTGCCCATCCAATTGCTGTTTTGTGAGCTTGAAGAACTTGTAGCAACTTCTTTTCATCTTCTTCACAAAGGTCCGAAACAATAATCACTGGAAGTGTCTCACATTCACCCAAAAATACATATTTCAAGTATTGTGGCAGTGGCTTGAGCTCTAACTTTGGTGCTTGCTGAATGGAAGGCACAACTTTATTTGTGGACAGAGGTAAAGACTCAAATTGGTTCCACTTTCTTGATTCAAAAACCGGTGCAGCATTAAGAAGCTTCTCTAACTCATCAACCTCTTTCTTGGCATCAAAGTCCATTCCAAATTGTGTCAAACATACTTCAAGAGGATCTTGAGATGAATTCAAAACAAAAGATTCATGAGTAATAGGAGAAATAGAATCAACCATAAAGCATTTACCATCTTCAGAGGGACGTCGACCCGCTTCAAAAATCTTGTACTCCACCGACATATCACCAACTGTCATAGATAGAAGTCCATCTTTTACTCTAATTATGGTATCAGCAGTAGCCATGAATGCACGACCCAAAATGATTGGTACATCCTCACTTGAATAAGCATCTGGTTCAGTTTCAAGAATAACAAAATCTGCAGGCAATATGAACTTATCAACCTTCACTAACACATCTTCAACAATTCCCTTTGGCCTCTTGACTGATCGGTCTGCAAACTGCAAGGTGATTGATGTTGGTTGCAGGTCACCAAGCTTTAATTTCAAATATAGAGAGTATGGCATCAGGTTAACGCTGGCACCCAAGTCCATCAAAGCACGCTCAAAATAATGGTCACCAATTGTGCAAGGGATTGTAAAGCCGCCTGGATCCTTCAACTTTGGAGGGAGTCTTCTTTGAATTACGGCACTAACCTTTTCTGATAACAACACCTTCTCATGATCTTCAAATTTTCTCTTGTTAGTGCATAACTCCTTCAAAAACTTCGCATAAGCTGGGATTTGTTTAATGGCATCAAGTAAAGGAATATTAATTTGCACCTTGCGAAATAGTTCCATAATCTCAATCAAGTGCCTATGTTTCTTTGGCTTCTGAAGCAATTCTGGATATGGAGGTTTAGAACAAAGTGATACTCTGTATTAGGCCTTAAAGTCATTTTTGGGTTGCTAGAAGTCGCTGGGTTCGAATCAGTTCGTTTTCGGGATTGCTGTTTCAGCTTCAATCCTCTTGCAGAATCCTTCTCTACTGATTCATTAATTTCTGGGACAGCAACAGACTCATCAATCCCCTATTCAACTTCTTCTTTTTGTTCGACTTCTTGAATATCTCCTGGACTACGAACTTTAATATCAACTTCTTTACCACTCCTCAATGTGATCACAGCTTTCATAGGCTCATGTTTCTCAAATTGACCCCTTGGATTAGCAAGAGTTTGGCTAGGTAAACTCCCTTGTTCTCTCTCATTCAAGGCAGTGGCAATCTGACCAACTTGAGCTTCTAGCTTAGAAATAGCTTGAGATTGAACTTGCTGCTCTTTCTTGGTCTCTTGAATAGCTTGAAGCATCTGAGCATTGGCCTTTTGAAATTCCATCTGATTTTGTGCAAGTTGTTGCATGGTTTCTTCAAGAGATGGTTTCTTTTGTTCATTGGCCCTTGATAATTTTGCATGGGATCATTCGTTGGCATCTGCACTTGATTATTGTTGCCATAAGAGAAATTTGGATGTTGCCTCCAACCTGGATTATAAGTATTTGAAAAAGGATCATTCATAGGCCTTCTATAATTATTCACCATGTTGACTTGCTCATCTTGGAAGAAATTTTAGGGACAAGCCTCTGTGGTATGTGCAATACTTGAACACAAAGCACATGTCTCCCTTGCAGCCTTATTTAACAGAGGAGTAAGGGTCTTCATTTGTCTTGCCAAGGCTGCAACTTGCTCTTCCAACTTAGTATTTGCACTAACCTCATATAGTCCTCCTCTTTTGGGCACTAATGTGTAAGGATCATATTGCTGCGAATTTTCACATAGAGTCTCAAAAGCTTGAATTGCCTCTTCTGCCGTCTTTCCCATCAAGCTTCCACCAACTGTAGCATCCACCATACTTCTACTTTGGGCGTTCAAACCTTTGTAGAAAAATTGAGCCTTTTGGGGTTTAGAAAATCCATGGTGAGGACACTTCAAAACAAATCCTTATAATGCTCCCAACTCTCATAAAAAGGTTCTCCTTCAGGTTGGGAGAAGCCAAAAATTTCTGTTTGGAGAGCATTGGTTTTCTTAGCTGGGAAGAATTTCAACAAGAACTTTTTAACCAAATCATGCCAAGTATTGATGGAACCAAGGGGAAGAGAGCTTAGCCACTTTCTTGCTTTGTCTTTCAATGAAAAAGGAAAAAGCCTTAAACAGATCTGCTCATCTGATATCTCATACCGAAAAGTTCTACATATGTCTTTGAATTCCTCCACATGGAGATAAGGACCTTCATTTGTCTTCCCATAAAAGTTAGGCAAGCTCTGGATTGTTGCTGGTCTAATCTCAAAACGCACTCCTGCAGGAATGGGAGCTACAACAATACAAGATGATGTTGTGAGTGCATAGGAGCCGTAAACTCCTTCAATGCTTTTGTTTCATCTTCTGCCATTGGAATCGCAACTTGTTCTTGAGTTCTTGCTTGCCTTAAAAGTCTTCTACAAGTTCGTTCAATCTTCGGATCATATACAATGAGATCTAAATTCTGGGATCGACGACCTTACATAAACAAAATTCAAACCTACAAGAAAAACAAACAAAAAATAAGTAAAAGAAAAGAAAAAACTATAGAAAAATTAAGTATGGCACAACTGACAAATCAAATTGAATTAAGTCAGTCCCCGGCAACGGCGCCAAAAACTTGTTGTCAATTTTAATTTAGTACTCGCAAGTGCACAAATCAATTGTAGAATAGAGGTGCAAGCATGAGGTCATTCCCCCAAGGACTGATTGAGACAATTTTGTTATGACAAATGTGCTATACTTAAGTGAAACAAACTGATTTTTATGATGTAATTGAGGTTTAAACAGAAAATTAAAGAAAGGAAAACTAAAATTAAAGACAAGAATGAGCAATGAGATTTAAACTCTAAAGAAAGCAAATTATGAAGATGCTAAAGCATTGAATCCACCACCTAATACTTCTATCCGATTCTCTAGTCGATAACAATTGAATTCCCTGGATTTCATACTAAAGATTTTCGTACATAAGCCTTATTGATCCCAGACATATGCCAAAGTTCTTCTAAACTATGAATTCCAACTTATTGATTATGTATAGAACTCACGTAGCCAAACTATAATTTACTCCACTCAATGATCAGGTTCAAGCAAACATGTTTAACTCCATTAAGCACAAAAGAACTAGGAAATCATGCAAACAAGAATATCGACTATGGTCAAGCACTTGTATTCTTAATTCACAACTCTTTAATCACAAGATTGAATTATCTTTTGGCACCCTGGAAAACATCTACTCATTGATCAAGCATCATGTTCTCCAACCAAATAACTCATAAACAAAACCTAGGTCTTATTGATCCCGAGCAAAGATTTTGAATAAAAGTTCTATTGAAACGGTGATTAAGAGTTTAACATGGAAATCCAAAAATTCAATAGCAAATAACTAAACAAATAGAATAGTCATACTAAGGGCTTCATCTCAGCCCTAGCCTAGAAGTTTAGCAATCCATGACTATGAAAAGCATGACTAGAATCAAAGAAAACATGAAACAAACAATGGAAGAATTGAGGAACTCGGGTCCAGCGATGGTGAGAGCTTCTCTTCCCCTTGTTCTCTGCGGAATATGCTGCCTCTTGTGTCTCTAGACATTCTAGGTTTTCTGCCTTGTATGTCTCCTTCTATTCCTCCTTGACTTGGGCTTCTTAGGTCTTCTAGTCCAACTTGGAATAGTTTTCTTCTCTCCAAAGAAACACAGGGTTATTAAAGTCAATGCAAGAAATTACTCCAAATATGTCAGACATGTTCAGCCTTGTTCCATTGCAAGTGCTAAGAACAACGGACTTGGGCCTCACAAGTCAGATTCTGAAAATCCGTCAGAATTTGCCTTCCCGAACTATGTTCGCTAAAATCATCATAACTTGCTCCACAAGAATGCGAATCCACTTCCGTAAAATTCCTCAGAAATCTAACATCCTTTTCTTTCCATTGGTATAAGGCTCGCCTGCTAATTCCTTATGAGAAGGTACAGTTTAATCTGTGAAGTTGACGCACAGCAGAGCCAATTCTAGAAACTCAGGATAGCAAGCACCTTTTCAATCCTGCGTCTGACTTTAAACTCGAAATCTTTCTGTTCTCCAATTTAACCTACAAAACACAAACACAAAGTAAATGACTCAGAAATGATAAGAACTAAGCCTAGAATCCTATATTTAAGAGTACAAAAATGTATGAAATTATGAACTTATCACTCCTCTTTCCACTTTTGAGCTCATTTCAGCTCATTTCAGCTCATTTATACCAAGGACCTGAAAGTAGAAACTATTACTAAAAATAGAAACTTTCTAAAAATAAGAAATGAAAACTTTCTTAAACTAAAATGGAAACTTTCTAAAAATAGGAAATAGAAACTTTCCTAAACCAAATGGATTTATTTAAGGAAATAACTAAGTAAATATGAGGAAATAACACTTAAAACGTCGCATTAAAATGCTCCTATCATAGTTGCTTCTCCTGCTAACTTTGCATGCAAATTGAGAAAATCTCTGTATGGTCTCAAACAGTCACCTCATGCTTGGTTTGGAAGATTTTCACAGTTCATGTGGAAGGTTGGTTCCAGACAGAGCAACTCAAACCATACCTTGTTCATCAAGCATCAACAAGGGAAGGTCACAACTCTAATTATTTATGTGGATGATATGATAATCACTGGCAATGATACTGTTGAGATGGATAGACTGCAGAGACAGTTAGCCTTTGAGTTTGAGATGAAGGACTTGGGTGAACTTAAGTACTTCTTAGGAATTGAGGTAGCCAGGGGGAGAGAAGGGATCTACCTGTGACAGAGGAAGTACGTTCTTGACTTGTTAATAGAGACAGGTTTGTTGGATTGCAGACCTATTGATACTCCTATTGAGCATAACCATTGTTTAGCTGAGTATCCAGATCAAGTACCTACTAATCGAGCTTGCAATCAATGGTTAGTTAGGCGCTTGATTTATTTGGCCCATACTAGACCAGATGTTGCATATGCAGTGAGTGTGGTGAGTCAGTTCATGCATAACCCGAGTGAGAGTCACTTGGATGCTGTTATGAGAATTTTAAAGTACTTAAAGTCAGCTCTAGGAAGGGGAGTACTGTTTTCTAAACACAACAACATTCTTGAGGTTTGTGGCTTCACAGATGCAGATTGGACTGGAAATATTACAGACAGGAGGTCGACATCAGGTTACTTTACCTTTGTGGGAGGTAATTTGGTTACATGGAAGAGTAAAAAACAGAAAGTTGTGGCACGATCTAGTGCTGAGGCCGAGTATAGAGGTATGGCTCATGGAGTGTGTGAATTGCTATGGTTGAGAAATCTGTTACATGATCTGGGTTTCAAACTCAAAAGTACTATGCAGTTGTATTGTGACAACAAGGTGGCCATTGACATAACACAAAATCCAGTACAGCATGATCGTACTAAGCATGTGGAGTTGATCGTCACTTTATAAAGGAGAAGCTAGATGCCAAAATTATTAGCTTTTCTATTGTTCCAACTAAAGAGCAACTTGCAGATATACTTACCAAAGGAGTTTCCAGGAAGGCGTTTTATGACTCACTAAGCAAGTTGGGCATTGTTGATGTGTATGCGCCAACTTGAGGGGGAGTGTTAGCGTGAGTCATGGCGTAACATTAAGAATAGAATATATTATAATTATATCGTAATGTAGCCAGTACTTACCTATTCTATGTGTGGTAGAGAATAGAGACGTAAGTCAATTGTATTTTTGTAATTCTCTTTATATACTTCCACTGTGAGATGAATCAAATATCGGAAAATTCATTCTCTCAATCTCGTTATCTTTGACTAGTAGTTCTTTTCTAGTTCTGTAGAGGTTGTTGGTTAGAAATATACACACACGGTTACTATTTTGCTCCTTTCGTAAACTAATTAGCACTTTCTTTTGTGCATGTCTTTTCCCTTTTCAGTTATACTAACATTAATCATTTTTTGTTGTTTTTGTTATAATGCAAGCTAGAAAAGGAATGAATAAGAAGTAAAAGGGTATAACAAAGGAAGACGATGGAGGCAAATACTTGCATTGAAATCCGGAAATGGATCGTTCATTGACCAATATTCTTAAAAGTGAGAGACAATCTGGCCATAAAAGTGATGGTGGATGGAAAACTGAGGCATTTACTTCGACTGCATTAAAGATATTAGTCAAGTATAATGTAACTATGACGAAGGATAATTTGAAGAATCACATCAAATGTTGGAAAAGGACTTATGGAGCAGTTTCTGATATCCTAAGCCAAAATGGCTTTAATTGGGATAGTTGGCATAAGATGATAACCGTGGATGATGACAATGTATGGAATGAATATGCAAAGGTATGATCTGTTAACCATCGTAGTTGATTTACTTTACCACTGATCGTACATGTTTTTGTTTCCTTTTGATGTATTAGGAAGTTAATGCTACTTAGTTTTACAAATTCAGTTCTAATATTGTTATGTTTTCTTTAGACTATGGACATGTAGACATGACCTTAGTTAGCTTTCTCATTTCTATCATACTGTTTTATTTGTTTTTCAATGTTGTATGGACATGTTTTTACTTTGAGAACCTTAAAGTAAAATTAGATGATTCATATGCTTGATTTGACAAGTGTGAAAATGCTTATGTTACTTGAACATACATGACACTATCGGCCATAATCAGGACCGATTGGAGTCACTACAACAAAAAGTCTTTTTAGAGACCATATTTTCGGCGAGAAAATTATTTTCATCGCTAAATGTCACATTCTACGAGGAATATTTCAATTTCTCGCTAAATGCATTGAAGTTTTCGCAAGGAAAATAATTTTCTCACTAGATGTCACTTTCTACGAGGAATTTCTTTAGTTTCTCGCTAAAGAATACCATAATTCAGTCGCATCAATTGTTCTGTTATTAGCGAGGAAATATGAGACTTAAGTGAGAAAAATTTTCATCGCCAAACCTACATTTAGCGAGGAAATCCACATTTCCTTGCTATAGGTTTGGCGGAAAATTTTGTGAAACCCGCCAAATCTAGTAGTGACGAAACTATAGGTTCCTTGCTAAATGTCAATGTTTGATACGCTCAAAGCAAGCATATAATTTAACCCTGAAATGTCATTAGTAGTATAAAGTAAATAG
>LYNE01002485.1:28642-46272 GCA_001662545.1 Rosa x damascena | reverse complement strand
ACCAAATTAGAGAGATCTTGAGATTCTGTTTGAGGTTTAAGGATGGGTCTTTGAGTTGCGAGTATCGGGGATTCTCCATTGAAAATTGGATTAAGACTGATCATTGGAAGGTGGAGGAACCTTTCTCTTCTACTTATTTTTCTTCATCTCTTTCTATTGAGTCATGTTCATTTTCCGTCAACGTAACCCAAGTTTCGGGGATCCAATCTTTTACTAGTATGTTTATGGTTTTGTTTACTTCATTAAATAATTGTTGTAGCTAAAATACTAAGTTAAACTTTTACCATAATTCATAGTTGTGTTACTGTTTGTTTGGTTTGCATGGAGTTATACAGGAAAACAGTGACTAGACTGAATGACATACAAATTAATGTCCTATTAAAGTGCAATGCAGTGGAGAATATCTCCCGGTGGTCGTTGATCAGATTTATCTATGCCAATAATCTTCCTACTTTCGATTTAAGAATGTCAATTGTAGATAAGGAATAAGGATCTCCCGTAGAGGACTTGTAGAACTAATTACTAAATTTTCCGATTTAAAAGAGTTGATATGATGTTATGAAAACAAATAATCAAATAGCTTAAGGGAGAATCAATAGAGAAATAGAAGTCAGGGAATGTATTCACCACCAATCAATCAAGTATGCATAGCTATGTTTAACCTAGTCTTACTTATTTATGGATGAAGGTGCTGAAGTTAACTCAACGCAAATTAACTTATTGTTTTTCCTTACTTTTATGCTATATAAGAGACGCTATACACCTAACTTATTTTCTAAATTACAATCTAGATTGACGCAACTCTAGATTTAACACAAAGAAATTATTAAGAATGAGAAAAATGAGACACCACAAGACATTATGAGTACGACGTGTCTCAATTAATCTAGGAATCTAATCGTTTGCCTTATAGACAATTTACTACTTTAGAACTCTCAACGGAACCTTCTTAAAAGGAACATGCAATAAATATTCATAGCAATAGAATCCTAGACATGCAATCAAAATTGGCCACCAAAGAAGACATGCAAAGAACTCATCAATGTAAAAATAGAGCTTAGGTTCTCATCCATTAAATGAACAAAAGCTAATTAGATGTCATAGCATAGCATATAATCATGATTAGGGCTTCAACAACCTCTAATAACTAAGAAATTAGTTGGGCATAGTCTTGAATGAAAGCATAAAGAAAGTCATAAGAAAAGAAACAGAAGAACAAACTCTAAATTGGGAAGATGTTGGAATCGACTAGTTGAGCTGCAAGTTTCGACTAGTCGACAACGGCTCTAATTTGCTCCTATTCTCGGGTTTCTGGCTTGATTTTCGCTCATAAGAGTTTTCTTGTTAACTTTACCAGCCTTTTATAGTGCTTTTGAGTCCTCTTTCATTCCTTTTTAGACTTAAATTCTTTGAGGTGTAGAGAAAGCCAACTTCTTAATTCTCTGATTGAATTAAGATTTCTACACATCACTTACCCAATTGGATTGCGTAGGGCTGGGCATTTAAGCCTGAAAACTCAGAAACCCAAACGAGCCTATCAAAGCCCAATTTTTTTTTATAAACAAAACGGTTTGGGCCGGGCATCTACTTTCAGAGATGAAAAAGCCTGTCAGGCCCTTTTTAGATAGAAAGAGATAGGTGTCCATATATTATTTGTTATAAGATAAGGCACAAAATCCTCATCATATGTAGGATCTCACTGAATCTTCAGCTCCAAAGTCCAAAAGCCCAAACCTAATTGACTAATGTCTTCACTCTTCACAATCAGATTTCATCTGCCTCTCCTCCTTCAATCTTCACGATCAGATCTCCTCCCTCTCCTCCTTTCTTTCTCTTTCTCCGAGTCTTCTTCTTTCTCAAAGTAAAGATGCTGAACGACCTACCTCCTTCGCAGAATCGCCGAGACGCTGACAACAATACAACCTGTTGGGTTAACTACCACCTACTCTTCTGTACACAAATCCAAATCCAAGTACCTGCATTGGCTTCTACTTCTAAACATATCAGAAACATTGGGTATTGATCTGGATAATCCCGATCAAAATCCAACTGATGTCGATCTCATTTTTTTTTAAATAAGGTTGTTTCGGCCTATAAACCCTGAAGCCTCTCCGGAAATGAAACGGGCCTATCCCTATTGAGTGCAAAATGGGTTTTCGGCCCGAACCGTAAAAAAGGGGCCGGTCCCGTGCCCAACAAAATTCTTGTTGAACCCGGCTCGTGCCCAGCCCTAAGATTGCGCCATGTCATCATCAATATCTTCTCGAGTATTTTGTCCCTTTTTTCTACTATTTCTCCATGGATTGGGCTTCTCAATCCATCATGGTCTCTTTTTTTGCGCATCTTTCCTCAATATTATCTTCTCTTTGTATATTTGATCCACAATAACTTAATAAACAGAAAAGTAAATAAATAAAGAGAAAATAAAATAAACTAAAAAAGATTAACATAGGAATTAACATTATAAACGTAACACAAAATGCTCATACAAGGCGTGCGAGTATGTTTTGCAATTGCCTATTTTCAGTAAAGATGCACCTCGAATCTCACTAATTTATAATGGGAACACATCACATCAGGGACTATATAATCACCCAAAATCATAGGACGCCTCTTATTGACAGTAGAAGCCCATAACAATGCTTGTTAGGGACATTGTTAAAATTTATCTTATTTTCGTACCTCGTGTTTTTAGATATCTAATCATATGGTATAATGAATTGTCACATGCAGCCTATGTCATCTCAAGAACGCAGACGCTCAAGCTAGAAATTTACTATTAGAACATTTGGACCAAAAAAACAAGATCGAAGAGTAATTTGTGAAGGCTTTTTCATGTCCCATCTGAGTTTATGATTTATTAATCCAATGATATAACAAAATTGGATACATGAACTCTGTTGTGTAGACTTTTAATTAATGTTCTGATATTCATAATGAAAGTGAGGGGAGGAAATTATATATATGTCTATACAATTGATGAAAATAAAATTTCAAACAAAAATTGTCTGACATTGACAAACTCTCTTCTCTTAGGAAAATTCTACAATGTGTTAACGTATGACATGCATACAATTGCCTTAAAAGTGGTAAAATGAGTCCTTAAAATAGTAATATTAGTTCTCAAAGTAGTAACATGAGTCCTTAAAGTGGTAAATTTTCTTAGTTACCACATGAGTCCTTAAAGTGGTAAATTTTCTTAGTTACCACATTTAGTTGATGGCCTCCAAATAAAGTGCAGGGATCTCAGAGTGCGAAGACAATGTTGCTGCACACTTAAATTGTCCAAAAAATGTCATCTTGTGCAGCATACGCTTGAGGATTTTGATGGACAGGTTCATTATCTTGTGCAACAAATTAGCTCTAGATTCATCTCCTAAATGCAATCCACACCCAACTTGGATGCCCAGGATAGTTGCAGCAGCTGCCTTTGCCACTCGGTCAGCATCATATTTCTACATAAAAAAAAAAGTAACATGGCGGAAGCACAAACAAAGAGAGTTAGGCCCAATTTCTAACTATTGGTGCTTAAAGAAATTTCAACTAGGCAGAAACATCTTAAAAGCATCAGCGTATAAGACAAAGATATGAAGTAGAAAATTATTTGTTTTCAGATTTGCACCAAATTTTGTTGTAGTTTATAGAAGTAATGTACTGTGTCGATAAACTATCCAAATTGTGCATCTCATTACTGCAATGCTACCTATCAGCAGATTAAAACATCAGTCACCAATATCAACAAATAGCCATGGTTAATCAACATGAATGAAGTAGATGAGGCACGTACATTAGTCTAAGTAATAACATATTAAGAAGAGTCGCAATCCTAGTGTCTAACCTAGCAGATAAGGAAACAAGACTGACATGTGATTAAAACAAGAGTCGCAATCCCCTTTCTACTTCTAATTCAGATCTCTGCTTCTGTTGAATATGCTTAAGGAGAGGCAAAGTTTTGCACAGCAAGTAAAGCAACTTTTCTAATTTAATATTCATATTTGTTTCTTCATGCCCAGCCTAAAAAGGAAGTAGACAGTTTGGCCCTAACGAATAAAAATATCAATGCAGAACAGGAACAAGAGTGACAGAAAATTAACATCATGCATAGACCATCACAACTAAATCCTCCTTGAGGCATATTCTGCAGTTGCGGTTCCCACGACAATGAGGACAAGCAATCTCTATGTCCTCTTTTGTCTTCTCAGGGTACCTATTTCAGTTATTTGGAAATACATCATCAGAACCATCAAGTGGGACTCATTTATTTCAGCAATATGAATTAACATTCAAAAATTAATTGACAATCATGAACACAACTGTCCAACTTTTGTAGTTAACATGGCATCTACTTTGTGATAACCGATGAAAATACATGCTAGAACTTGGAAATGCTTTACTAATTATGTAAATGGAAATAATAAAATGAAGCACTTTGAGATTTCATTACCACTTTGCAAGGCAGTCATAGCAATAGCTTTTCTTTCTGCAATTTAAACAAATGACGACACCATTTCTGTCATTCCGTAAGCACTGGTGGCACCATAAACTTTCCTTTCTCTCCTAAAATAGAAAAAAAAAAAAAAACCTTAGAATGGACAAGATTTGACTTATTAACAGTCGTACAAGTATAAATTTCCAATGGCAATAAAACAATGCATCAATGGAAGCATGCTTAGGATTTGGTATGCACAGGATATTAGTATAAACAAAGTGGCATTTTCAATAACTCCCTAACAAATAGCTGATCTTAATCGAGAAAAATGATTTAGGGTAACTCACCAATGTATCAGTAGATATTCCCTGCTTAAGGTCCCTAGGATGCGCCTGTAGGTTGCTAAACTTCCTGGGTCTCCCTCTAGGTCTCTTACAGACTTTTTGCCCAGTATGTTCTTAGTTCTTCAATTGCTGAGCACGGAAGTCACTGTGATTCATTTGTAGGTTGTTAAACATCCTGGGTCTCCCCCTAGACCTCTTATCTCTAAGCCTCTTATGAAATTTTTTCTCAGTATCTTCTGAGTTCTTTAATTGCTGAGTATGGAATTCACCGCGATTCATTGGTTGGTTGTTGATCTTCCTGGATCTCTCTCTAGGCCTCTTCTATAATTTTTTCTCAGTATCTGCAGATTTCTTTAATTGCGCCGTAGGGAAACTCGATTCCTCCTTCAAATAAAAGCAAAGACTTTCAAATCCAGACTCCAGAGAAACCTCATTTGCATCAAAACAACATAGAGACTAAAGATTTACAAGTCCCACTAAGCAAATCTATAAGCTGGATCTCAAAAAGAGGAAAGCACCTGTTGATAACATGAACACCCAAGAAGAAACTGGCAATGTAAAACAGAGAAACCCATCTAGTGGAGATTCCATTGCCGACCTTGTGAGGTCTGCTCAGACCCATTTCATTCACAAAGGCTTCAGCTTTAAGGAACCTTCTTCTCTTTGCTTAACCTTTTGTCAGTGAGGTGGGGCTGAGGAGCGATATGAAGGAGACAGAAGTGAACCCATTAGAGAATAGGATAATCAATAGAAGAAAAAAAACACTTCCAATCAGCTCAATAGAGAACATTTGAGTACCTGGACTTTGGATCTTCCAAAATGGGTAGCGAAAAATTGAAGATTGGGATTACCTTCATCAGTGACCCAATCTCTGCAAGCCCTCTAATCATCCATGAGACCTGTGAGCACCACAGACTGGTTATTCTCCAAGTACCTCTCCACAAACTCACTGGAACTCATCTCTTTCCCATTTACCATCTCTATTTCACCCTCACTGAACCCGATCGGGAAATTGGGGTTTGGATTGTGAGAGATCCTAGAGAAGGCGAGACTGAACCCGTTATGGCTCTAAGACAATATGGCTGGATATGATAAGACTATACCACCCATTTTGGTTTGTGGGTTGGATTCAATAAGACTCTACCAGATTTGTGACTTGAAAGACAATAAGGTCGGAGGCGGTTAATGAGGGAGAGACAGGTCGGAGGTGGCTTCAGTGGCTTAGGTCGGAGAATGAAGTCGGGGACTTGGAGCACGTCAGGTTGGAGAAAGAGGTCGGGCACTCGATGCAGGTCAGCTTGGAGAACGATGTCGACAAGGTGAATGAGCTGTTGAAGTCAAATTGTGAGATTCGTTATTAGCTAGGGTTCGAAAGTTTTAGAGAAAGCGGAAAAAAATACTAAGTGTTGGGGGGAATGAAATAATTGGTCCCCGCGGTTTTAAAAGTTTGAAACATGCTGCCTACAACATTTGGGCTCAAGATGTTGCCGCCTGTTTTCCTACTTCACACAACAGAAAAGTATAACTTCTGTTGTCCAATTGCTATAGCTTGCACTAGCTTTACCCACCGGGAGACATTCAAGCAAACTTCCTCAAATTTTGATGCTTAGTTTTTCAATCACACAACGGAAATAGTAAAACCCGTTGTCCTAGTAGCCCAAATTTCAGTGTTTCAAGAGCCAACTAAGACTCTAAAGTGGAGGGAAATGTGCCGCTAAATTTTTTAAGACTCAGACGACAGGCATTACTTCATTTTCGTTGTGCAATGTAGTTCTGATAAAAAAGTTATCACTTTGTTGGCATTCACACAACAGAATATAACAAGCACCGTTGTGCAATAAAGCTTACTTAAACACACAACATATGATTTCTTTTCCGTTGTCTGATTAGTGTTGTGTGATTAACTTTTTGTAGTAGTGACCCTCACCCTAATGATGACCCTTCAAACACAAATTGGATTCCTAGAGAGGATGAGGATCACGATAAGAATAATTAGATGATTATGTATGTTGTGTAATTGTATTGTACTTATTCCTAATTTTTCAATTATGTAAGCATAAATTTTATGAAATAAAAGTTATATTTAAAAATTGCATTTATTAAAGCACACACCTTACATTAAAAATCATAGCACATAAAAAAAACATACTACAAGCCAAATTAAAAGCACACAAACAATAACAACCAAATAGAAAAGTAGAACTCGATCGGTCGGACTTTGGCTAGACATTAGCCAATTATTCTAACATCTATAAGATCTAGATCTCCAAGTTGCCTTGACTATTCCAGAAATGCTCGATCTATAAGATCTTCTTGAAGGTTTGAGTGAGTGTTTGCACATCCAATGGCATCGTATCGATCCATGAATCCGTTGAAATAATAACCATCTCTACCAACATGATCAAAGTCATCACCGCTCGGTCCTTCCCAAACCGTAGCCAACCTAGGCCTCATATTATTATCCTCTTCTTCATCGGACTCTAATTCCTCATCGCTGTCCTCTGGTCTTTCATCCTCGATTATCATATTATGTATTATAATACAAGTCAACATGATGTATAGAATGTCTTCTCTATCCCACCCACGAGCCACTTCTCTAACAATACTAAACGTGTCTGTAAAATACCAAAACATATATCCACATCTTTCCTATACCCCTCTTGAGCCTGGGAAAACTTCACCTTGGGTCATGTAGGCCTTGGAGTTGATTTCACGAAAGTCGCCCATCTAGGGTAGATTAACATCAGCGAGATAGTAGCCTAAATTGTGAATTCTGTTATTCACTTGAAATTGGATCTGAGGGCCTCGACCAGCAGTAAGCTCATTAAACAACAGGGACTTTGCTAGCACGTTGAGGTGGTTGCATACCCCAGGCATTCCAAAGAAGGCGTGCCATATCCATGTGTCGTACGATGCGACTGCTTCGAGGATGATAGTGGGGATACGTTTTTGACCGCTGTATTCTCCAGCCCAACCTGTTGGGCAATTCTTCCATTGCCAGTGCATGCAGTCGATGCTTCCAATCATCCCAGGAAAACCTCTTCTCTTAGATTTGGTGAGCAGTCTTCTGAGGTCGGCCAGAGTAGGAGCCCAGAGGTATTCTGCCGAGTACTGATTAACGACTCCTCTTGTAAATAGTTGAAGAGCCTCGATGGAGGTAGATTTCGCTATCCGACAATACTCAGTGCATTGGTCTGCCCCAGTACAACAAGCAAGCATTCGTAACGAACATGTCAGCTTTTACTCGGGAAGTAGTCCGACTTTCTTAGCAGCATATGATTTTTGGAGAAAGTACCGGTCATAGCGGCAAAGGTCACTGGAGATGTGGTTGAAAACATTGTGATTTATCCTGTAGCGTGTCCGGAATTCCTCATCACTAAAAACAAAGTAACCTTCCATCATGTTTTTGCCTCTTGATTCCCTAAATCGCTCCTCATTCGGTACACGCGCCGGTGGAGAACCTCGTCGTCGTGTTTGATTAGAAGATTAACGACTGCTACGATCACAAGGGCATTAGTCGTACACATCTCTTGATAATCTTCATCTCGAGACTGTCGAAACTTAGCCCACAATCTCTTCATTGAAATGAGGGAAGGAGAAGAAATGTGTTGGATATGGAGATATGAAAAAGGAGAAGTGTCACGCCCTGAATTTTGAATAACAAATTCAAATCCGAAACATGAATAACAACCAACACAAATAACGTCATGTATTTTTTTCTTAACCAGCGTCTCACAAAACATAAAACAAACCTTGCAGAAAACTATCTCTCGAGTCAAATATTACAAAACCACCATAAATAAAAGTTACGCTCAAAGGAGTTTATAAAACACACCAAAATAAACTAAGTGCTGATGTCAACCCCGCTGCCCTACTCAGATCGCTCTCCACCTTGATTATCCTGACCTGCAGGATTATCCACTACACCGTTTGAATAGTGTACCGGGATTGCAACAACACAAAACCCGGTAAGCTTTTTGCAAAGCTCGTGAGTAAAAAAGAAATGAACGATTGATTTAATAAATCACAATTCTTTTAAATCAAGTAAATCAATCCAACAATCCGAACACACACAACAATTCCAACAATTTAACCACCAACCCAACTCACGTGGCACAAAGTACTCACAATGCAATAACATAGTTACCGCCATGACCGTACTCCCACAACAGACTAGAGCTCTATCTGAATCGTTACTTGTCACCTTGGCCTAGGTGCAAGCATCCGATATACTTCGGTTAATACTATAACCGTTGAACTTTGGGCATTTCTACCCGCAGAACAAAATACTTCGTTTATCACAATGATAACCGTCGAACTTTGGACATTGCTACCCTCAGAACAAAACACTCTGGTTATTATAACCATCGAACTTTGGACATTTCAGTCTGCAGAACAAAATATAAACAGAATCCCCCCCGATTCACAAAATCAAGTCTCCACCCAAATCATACTCACAACAATACCAATTATCACAATATAAACAAAATCATCAAAACCCACATATTTCAAGGTCACACCATTCCGTATAAAATCACGTAAATATATATATATACGTAATCATCCACTCAGGAATGACCACTAATACCAACTATCGTTCACACGCAGTAAAACCAAGAAATTCATTTTCTTATATACTTTAAAACTCATTTTCTTAAAACCATTTTCTCACACATAACAAATAATTGTGCAATAAGGAAATTCGGTTCGTAAATGAACCATGTGAGATTTACTCACCACTCACTCCCGCTGCGTCTTCTATCAAATAAATCCTAATAACACAAACGTTCGTCCACTCAAACCGTCAAGTACCTAACCAAAACGATATTTAACTTAATGCACAATTCAAGAAATGCACTTATACGAAGATCCAACGGTCGGATCTTCACCCGTGACCACCCAAAGTCATCGGGACAGTCCTACGATCATTATAGCAAAACTACAAGTCGATCGGACGGCCTAATCCTTACGGATCACAAACTGAACAATCGAAATCGATCGAAATTGTAAAAATCATTACTTAATCATACGATCTCCAAAATTCACATGCTATATATCGAAATGATTGTATAAACATGTAGAACATAAAAATGGGCAGAAACTGCCCTTGGGACCCCCGGAGGTGCCCGGAGTTAGGGACAGATCCTCCACCGACCACCGCCTATGGTGTCGGGGCCGAGCTTTTCCTCTTCGTTTAATCATTTTGAGAAACTTTCATAACTAGCTCGAAGTCAGAAAATGAATGGAAGTGATCGAAAATTACCAAAACAGTCATGTGTGGTCGGAATTTTTTCAGAAACCGGCGAGAGCTCCGACGAACGTGAAAACCTTCACTTCAGGTTCTGTAATTCTTGGAGCTTGATCAGGAGGTTGAGGGGAGTTCTACAAGCCAAGAAACTCGAGTTTTGGTGGCCAGTACAAGGAGAAATCGACATTGAACTCAAAACGGGCTCAAACCGAAACCGTGCTCCCGCTACCGCTACAGGCCAAGAGGCGGCGCAAGGCTGCAACCGGCAGCTGCGCAAGGTCGAGGCAAAGCTTACGGAAGAAGTTTGGTACAAATTGGTGGCCGGAGGAGTGAGAACGGAGCCGGAGAAGGGAAGCTCTGTTTCAGCTCGGGGAGAGGAGAGAGAGAGGTAGGTTTCCAGAAATGGAAACCCGGCTATTTTTGGCAACCTTCCAAAAATAGCTAGGGTTTTATCCTTTTATACCCAAAATGGAAACTTTTCCAAACGCGATAACTTCTTCATATGAACTCCGATTTTTGTGTTCCACATATGCACGAACTCGTATCGACGAGCTCTACAACTTTCGTGAAGGAAGTTTTCCCAAATTCCGTACGTATAAAAAGTCGTTTTTCACGACCCCCTAAATAACGTTTGTTTCGAAAATAAACTCATTCGAAACCAAATTTCTCATACAACAACATAGGAATCATGCCCAAAATTCATATATCATATAATTGAACAAATGTCGAATTACGAAATATTTAACTGAGAATTTCGGGTCTTCACAAGGAGATTTGCCAATATCAGATTGTGTCTGAATCAAGTGCTGCCTCTTTCTCTATTTATTTACGTTATTCACATCAAACGTGATCAGATGATAAGGACACGTGTCCACTTCTAGATCTACGTAATCTGATCTAAAATTTTAGATAAGATTACATCGACAATAATTGTCAGATTGAATAGTATGCAAATGATCTTGTCATTTCAAAGTTGTCGGTGGTTGTTTCAAGCTTTTCAAAAAAATTGTCGATGGTTGCTTCACTTATTTCAAGAAAAATTGTCGATAACTGTAGGTGACTCATAATTTGTCCACAAAAAATATCAGAAAAATAGTAAATTGCAGTTTTGAGGCTTAAAATGATTCCAAAAGCCCGAAAACCCCACATGTCGTGGCAAAGCAACTAGTTCTCTTCCTAGCGTCGTTCATTTTCCGAAAATCTATAGTAATCACAATTCTGACATAAATTATCCATAAATCTCTATTATTACCATCTATTTACGTCATATATTTCAATTTTACAATAAATAAATTTTAAAAAAGTTCAATGAACAGTAACTGACCGGTCAAGAAACAGAACCGATGGAGACTCATGTCCAGTGACAGTGAACAATTTCTTGACTGATCGACCCAGTGACCCATTGATCTTGACATTTACCCCCAACGGGTGTAACTTGGTCTTAAAGCCTCCTCAACCTAGGCAGATTACTCTCAACACCCAATTAGTGTAACCTAATTAAACCAGCATTAGCAAACCACTTAGTTGGCCCTACACTTGATTGTGGTCCAGGACATTTGTCACTCTGCTGACTTGTTCCAGCACGACTCTCCTGGCTTATATGCTATACTCAAGACCAGTTATGGTCAGACTTGAATTATGAATGAATCTTTCAATTTTGCAATTACTCTTTCAATCCCAACGGTTTTGTCCGCATCACCCTTAATACTTGTAGTCCCACAAACCTGCCCAATTAAAAACAAACTACCCAATTACCTATCACTCCTCTGACTTAATTTTGCAATGGAGAAATCTGGGTATGGCCGTGATGGCAGCGCCTCTGGTACTACCCAGAGACCCAACTTTGCTCTTCAAAAACTCTTCTTCTTATCCACACAAACCTGCCCTCATTGATGCCGAGTCCTCTGAAACCCTGTCCTTCTCCCAGTTCAAGTCAATGGTTATCAAGGTTGCCCATGGCTTAATCCATCTGGGTATTAAGAAAAACGACGTGGTTCTGATTTTCGCTCCCAGTTCAATCCGGTTCAATCTGATTTTCGCTCCCAGCTCAAAGTTGCAATTGGTGCCATTGCAACAACTTCAGATCCTCTCTACACTGTTTCAGAGCTTTCCAAGCAAGTTAAGGATTCCAATCCAAAACTGGTTATAACAAGGGTTTAAATCTTCCAGCAGTGATTTTAGGACCGAAAGGTTCATCTTCCCAAATTGAATCCAGCTCAAGAATTGTGGGTTTTCATGATTTGGTTCAGTTATGTGGGCCTGTCTCGGATTTCCCTAGTGTAAATGTTAAGCAGGCTGATACTGCTGTGCTTCGGGTACAACAGGCCCCAGCAAGGGTGTGATTCTGACTCTGATCAAGAAGTGGCTAGAAAGATGCACCATTTGTTTCTCTGCGTGTTGCCAATGTTCCATGTCTCTGGATTGGCCATCATCACTTACGCGCAGCTGCGGAAGGGAAATGCTGTGATTTCGATGTCCAGATTCAATCTGGAGAAAATTTTGATAACTGTTGAGAAGTACAAGGTCACTCATTTGTGGGTTGTGCCTCCTATTATACTTGCTCTGTCAAAGGACAGTGTGGTTAAGAAGTACAACCTTTCATCTTTAAAGCATATTGGGTCCGGTGCAGCTCATCTGGGGAAAGAGTTGACGGAGGACTGTGCAAAAATTATTCCTCAAGGTGTAGTTGCTCAGGTACTTAATTTATGGTGTCATTGACGCTTGTGGCTTTGGACTATTTTTTCTTGAATAAGATTTTTAATTGAAAATGTTCAGTTGATGTGAAGTATTGAAATTGGGTAGTGGAAAGGCTAGCCATAATCTAGTGTTGCATACGCTAGGGGTGTGAAGAGGTTTTGGAAGACGGTTTGTTTTGCATGTTTAAGGTCACCTCAGTTTAGTAGCTTGGAGTTAAAAATGTCTTCATGGTTAGATGTTTGCTTGTTTTGCAGGGTTATGGTATGACAGAAACCTGTGGAATAGTTTCAGTTGAGAATGCACTAGTAGGACCTTGACATAGTGGTTCAGCTGGAACTCTTGTTTCCGGAGATGAATCTCAGATAGTCAGTGTAGATACACTCAAACCTCTCCCTCCAAAGCAGCTGGGGGAGATATGGGTTAGGGGCCCTAATATGATGATAGGTAAGTGCGATTTCAATTTGCTTGTTGTTAATCTTAAAGAAAAGAACGAACAATTCTTCTGCATTTAGGAGAAGCAATTTTGATTGATATTTTATAGGTTTCATGTCTAACAGTCTGCACATATTTATGAGAATGTTTTTCTGCTTGGGACTGGTGTATTCAACACCTATGGGCAGAATGTAGAAAACTCAGTAGGTTGGGTCATTTTGTCAAATCTGATTGTCAATTTTGGCAGAAGCTGCACGGTGTCAAACTATGAGTTTGTTCAAGTATTACTACTGACTGCAACCTATTTCAAAGGGTATAGTTGAAATTTGCAAAATGCTGGAACATTGTCATGTATCATCTAAGATTCCAAATGATTATTTTCAACTAATTTTTTATTACTTATAGAAGAGGCAGAGCTCTTGTAGTGATGCTTTGTTCATCCCAAAGGAGAATATTTCTTTGTTCATTACCATGTGGATCGCACTCCCTCCCCTCACAATGTTCACTCTTTCCCGGCTGAAGATTTTATGTGGAATGTTTTCGGAGAAATTTAAATTGGTCTGCCTCTAAATGAATAATATGCATTTTACTACAATAACATAGGCATGGAAGATTTTATATGGCATGGGAATCTAATTGCCCTTCCATTTACCAATTTTGAGCATGGATTAAGAACACTCTAAGCAGTAACCTGGAGACATGTCAGTATGATGCATGTTTTAACTGAGGTACTAGTTTAACAGACAAAAGTACTCTCTTTTTCCAATGAGAATTCTCAGTTATGATGCCTTCATTCAATAAAATTATTCAATCTAATCAGGTTGGAAACCTTTGCTTTAGATTTGTCCATCAGGTCTATTTGGCTTAAACTTTGTATGGAAGTTGGTAGAACTTTTCATTGAGTTATATTTAAGGCTTTTATATGCTCTTGCAATATTCCTGCATATGATAACATCATGATAACATTACTCATTTTCAGGTTATTTTAACAACCCACAGGCCACCCAGCTAACTTTAGATAAAAATGGTTGGGTACATACTGGAAATCTTGGATACTTTGATGAAGGTGGCCAACTTTGTTTGGTTGACCGAATTAAAGAACTCATTAAGTATAAAGGTTTTCAGGTAACTTCTGTTTTTGATGTAAAGGAATCAATACATGAAATGTCTAGTGGCGATTTTGGTTCTAACTAGTTCTATAGGGTGTAAGTTTCTGTATGAAAAAATAATAATAATGATAATAATTTTGTTTTCTATGTAGTAGCAATATCCCCTGTCATTTGGCTAACCATATGATTGCCATGGTCTCCATTTAAAATAAATAGTTACTGTTGCAATATTTCCTGTCATTTGGTTAATCATATGATTACCATGTTCTTAATTTGAAATAGACTTTGTCACATTGTTTTCCTCACTCAGACTGTAGACATCGGACAATTCCTTTGATTTGACTGTTGCCTTTTATTTACTGTTCTTGTTTTATGCATGCTCCGTACATCCACTATACTATTCAATCATGTTTTCTTTGCTTTTGTGGTCCTCTGCTAGGTAGCACCAGCTGAACTTGAAGGCCTGTTAGTTTCTCACCCTGAAATATTAGACGCCATTGTCATCCCGTAAGTTGTATACAAAAAATTCATAACCTGTACTAATCACAGGACTTGAATAATTGGGTTATTTGCACCATACAGATTTCCTGATGCTGAAGCTGGTGAGGTCCCTGTTGCATATGTTGTGCGCTCGTCAAACAGTTCACTGACCGAAGAAGATATCAAGAGTTTTATAGCGAGTCAGGTAAGGAGGCAACTTCAAAGAATAATCAACAGCTAACAATCTAAATTGATTTCCTTGATGCTATTATTGTCTTTTTGCATTATGATTCATTTTCTTTCTTGAAACAGGCTGCATCTTTTAAAAGACTGCGACAAGTGACTTTCATAAACACCGCCCCTAAGTCGGCATCAGGAAAAATCCTCAGAAGAGAGCTTATCGAGAAAGTACGTTCCAAAATATCGAACATACTGCACTTGCTTTAAAGTTGCAGGTGGTTCTTATACTCATTATCGAAGAAGCTCAGTTCACAATAATTGTAGTCATAATTCAAAAAGCAATATATGATGGTCCTGTCTTGATTGTTTATTTGGGTCCAATGGAACCGGGACACAAACTGCTCAAAATGACTGTATGTCAAAGTGCAAATCCTTGCTGTCACTGCCATTTTGTACTCTAATCTTGCAGTCTTTACTCTCAACTTGTTATTATTTATGATTCTTTAATCTTTTAGATCAAATCAGACATATATTAGTTATGTGGAGAGAAATAGGCAGTAAAATTTCCTCAAAATGAATAAAAGAAAAACGTGAAAAAAAAAAAGAAAAAAAAAGGAGAAACAGAGTGATGTGTGATGCTTCATATACCAATTCCCTTGCTTATTCATATAAGCACGTTTATAAGTTATGCAAGTTTCATCTCTTCACTTCCCAAGGGGACACCAATCTTTACTTCTTGGTGATTACACTGTCATGCTCCCGATTTTTATTTCTTTTGGCCGATTGGAACCTGAGGAAAACTAGAACCTTTCTTTGCACAATTGCACCAGTAAGTTTGCAGCAATCCAACTCAGTAGATCAAATTAATCTCACTTTATCTGCAGCGATGAAAACAGAAAATGTACCTCATTGGACTTAAATATAAAGTTCAAGTCGCATCTCATCGAACAACTTGACCCAAAGAGGTGGCTGTTGCAATTACAAAGATGATCACATGGCAGGTGGAGCTCTAGTCCAGTCTGATAGTTCAACGAACGCAGGCCATATTCCTCTCCCTGTTCGTCCTCTCTGAGCTAGTGCCTAGACTTTGTACTCTCCTTGCCAATCTAGGTAAACAAAGGATCTCTTATGGATACTCTTCACTGAAAGGTGAAAAAAGCCAGAAACTCCAATGTACGGTAATATGTTTTAGTGAACCAAACCCAATTGTGCCATGCCACCATCCAAATATTACACTTGACGTTCAAAATAGGGTCAGCAGTCATCTCAAAAAGCGGAGGGGAAAACCCTAGACTTCTCTGCAACTATAGCACAGCAACATCCTCTGACGAGGATATAAACGAAAGAAGCACGCGTACGGCTCTAATATCTTTTCAACTTGTGTTTCTTGAAACATTACAACATTACAAGGGGAGTAATGATAGGGATTCGAATTTGCTCACCATGTTTCATTAAACATTACAAGGGAAGCTTTGCATTTTAGTGATCCAAGTGATTTTGTAACATTTTAAGGGAGTACCAACCGTATTAGAATTATATTTTAAAGATGGTATGTATCTTCTTAGAATTACTCATGATGTTAATGAATCTCTTTACCATTTTAGAACACGTATAAAATTCATTACATGTTGAACATGAATTTACGCATCCGGCCACTGAACATGAATTTACATATGTGAAAGCAAGCACTTAATTTTAAGACTTGCATATCAACAAAGTAAATGTACCAACCCAATTGATCGATGTCATCAATATACTCAAAGTGGGAAGGAGATGGGTGATCAATTATTCTACCAAAGCATTTACATAGCATATTAATTACAAGGATACCGATTAGTGATTGCCAACCAAAATGCAATGAATGAGTTATGACTAGTTGACAAAATAGATCAAGAAGAAAAGAACAATAAATGACTCAAATGAGAGAAGAGACACATATGGGTCTCTCCTTCTCCACTAAGATATACCAGAAGTCAAGGTTCTAAAAAACGCTAGGCGCTAGTCGGGCGGTGACCCAGGGACTAGCGCTTAGGGGCCTAGGCGGTTTTTTAAAAATTTTTTTTTTTTTATTTTAATGACATATAATAATATAAATGACAATATTTAAAGTCTAAAAATTAATTATAAATATAAAAATAGTCAAAATATAGAATAAATTAGGGTTTATGACCGCCTAGTCTCCGCCTAGAACCGCCTAGCCCGCCTAGTCCCCGCCTAGCACCGCCTAGTCCCCGCCTAGCACAGCCTAGCACCACCGCCTAGCCCGCCTAGTAGCCCAGCGCCTAAGGGAAACGCCTAGGCCAAAATCGGAGCGGTTCCTTGCCGCCTAGCGCCTAGGCGCCTCCTAGGCCGTTTTTTAGAACATTGCCAGAAGTGATGCATACTAAAGATGTCTTTCTTAACCACCACAGGTGGTCAAGTTGGTAAGAGCCTCCAGGTGTGGAACCCCCACACCCGAGTTCGAATCCCACCGACGCTTTTTGGAGTTCAATCCCAATATATTCTTAGTGGTTAGGGGGGAGGAAGTGTTCTGACAAGATCCCCCGAGTACGAATTAGTCTTTGGGCCTAGAAAGCCTTTGAGGACACCGTGTGATTGACAAATAAATAAAAAAAGATTGTTTTAGGGAATCAGAAATTGAGAGATAATCGCTGTATATTCTCATTTATAATAGGGGCCTCTTTATATAGAGGATTACAATGCACAGAGTT
>LYNE01002485.1:16356-28439 GCA_001662545.1 Rosa x damascena | reverse complement strand
CACGTCCCATGTACACTAGTGTAATTTTTATAGAGCTCTATATTCTCAGGAATAGGTTTTGACGTTGAGGTGTCCCCCAACGATAACCATAACCCGGAAGATACTCATGAGACGGATTTTGAGTCTTGATGATCAAGGGATTGGAATGTGCCAAAGTATCCTTCGAACCCACGGGCTTCCCATGCATCCTAGCTGGGGCCAGGGCCTATAACGCCAGAGTGCCACTCTCTTTGTGGGGTGGCGCTACGTCCTCTCGTAGGGATGTCCTTCCTTGCAGGTTTGTTTGGAACATATTTGTGTGATCTCGTCACTTTAACAGGGATCGAGATGAGACATAGTGGGGGCAGGCCATGACAATTCTTGTCGTTCCTGTTGAACATCCGTGTTCTTATCTCCCCCTAACGAAGGCAAGACTGTCTCATCAAAGTGACAACCCGCAAAGCTAGCGGTAATGAGATCGCCGTGCAAGGGCATTAAGTGGCGGACGATTGTTGGAGTCTCAAATCCAACGTAGTTGCCCATTCGTCTGTAAGGACCCATCATAGAGTGCTGTGGCGGCGCAATGGGCGCATAAATGGCTCACTCAAACATGCGTAAGTACGATACCTATACCCAGTCACTAGCTGTAACGCAGAGGTACATTGAGTGGCGGTGAGTCATAGACGAAGTAGCATAGCTGTATGCGATATTGCATTACCCCAAGCGGATATAAGGAGATTGGCGTGCATTACCAATATCTGGACTACCATCGTAGTCGTTTCCGCAAGACCATTTGGGTGTACATAAGAATTTGATGTCCAACATCAGTCCCATTGCAATATCCATCGAAAATCTTTCGATGTAAACTCTCTAGCATAGTCAAATCCAATTGACTGAATAGGATGATCTGGGGAGTGAGCCCATTGTCATATGATATGTGCTAGGAGTGTAGCATAAGCAGCATTTACAAGTGGATAATGGCACAACACGTGACCAGCGTGTTTACGTGTCAATCATTATCAGGAGATATTTAAGCGTCCGCAAGTTGGTTGAATCAATCCACAGAATCCCCATGGATTCTATGTAAGAACATAATGAGTATTGTCATATCCTTTGCATAGAATGGTCTCAGTCCTAATTTCTCTAAGGAACGGGCTTTGTAAAACAAGCGAAAGGCCTTAGAAGCAACCATTGGGTATTTTGGTTAGGCTTGGGCGTCTAAAATGCTATTTGAAGAAAGTTGGTGATTGCAGCATCACCTGGGGCGCCATCACCATGATGGACGCCATCCACGACGTCATGGATAGGGACTATGCTAGCCCTAGGCTGGTGATGGACGGAGGCAGTGCCCTAGGCAGCAGCGTTGGTCACACGTAGTTTAGGAATCAACTTTTGATTCATGCTTCATTTCGCTCGAGAGAAAGGATGTCCATGTGAAGTCTTTGTAGACGAATCATCATATCATGACTAGGATGATCTATCCTGTCGTGACAAAGCCAATATGTGTCTAAATCCAAGAGATCTTCTCTCATAACTTTTATTGGATTAATAGCTCGAATAGTGACATAGAGTCCACTAGAGAGACACATAAACTTCTCTAAGATGCGTCTTTATTCGCAATCATTAAAGGTATTGCAAAGGAACTCATTTCCATTCTCTACATGCATTTTTGCATGGAATTCGTTGGCTATTCATAGGGTACGATTTGCCCTAAGAGCATAGAGAGTTTCTGTGACAGCTGTAATCAAGGTGCCATTCGGCAAGTGGAACTTGGGCTATTCCATGTCCTTGAATTAATACTGATGGCCCAGCCATCGTAGTCACAAAGTCATATACTCAGAATCAAAATTGAGTCATAATGAAAAGAACTCGAAATTTTATTCATAAGCCAACAAAGTACATCATTGTCTCTTAGCCATTAGGAGAATCTAATCCAAATGCTAGCTAATGCAAAACAATGGAAGTCGTCTAACTTCTTTCGGTAATTCCAAAATAAATGTAACCAGGTGAGTAGAGAGATGTCGGTGGAGCAAGGCTCGCTTAAGTACCACTAATCTCAGAACCTTTCTAGACATCACACTTACTTTGGGTGAGCCTACTTTGAAGAANNTCTGCTACCATAATTTGGTGGAAATTGGAGGTCCGGAAGATGGTGAACCGGTGGAATATTTGCTGCTAGTTGTATAGAGCTTCCGGTGGCCGGTTCGGTGGTTTTCCAACCGGTTCTTGAGGTGGGGCTGCCGGTTCTGGACTCCTGGGATCGAGTTCTTCAAGGTGTGAGGTGGAGGAAGAAAAGGCTTCAAGGTTTTGTATTCAGATTCAAGGTTTTTAGCTTCTTGAATCAGGGTTTGGCTATTTGTTTCAGGGTTAGGGCTTTGTGCTGATAACGTGTTTTAGGGAATCAGAAATTGAGAGATAATCGTTTTGTATTCTCATTGATAATAGGGGCCTCTTTATATAGAGGATTACAATGCATAGAGTTAGAATCATACAAGGAAAGATAATCTCTAGATTCTTCTAATTAAACTCTACTCTAGGTCAAGTAACCTATAGTTTGGGCCAAACACAAATAGAGATATCCTTAAACAAAGATGTCTTTCTTCATTTTGAGAGGAATTACAACTGTGAGAATTTTAGCAAAATATTATAAAATTAAAGGTCAAGGGTAAATTAAGAAATGAAAATGATAAAAAAAAAGATAGGAAACTCAATTAATGAAACTCAATAGAAGAGCGCAAATAGATGGTAGGTTGTGTGAAAATTATGATTTTTTGTTAGTATATGTATTTATTATTTTGGATTCACGCATGTACTTCATAATCAACAACCTTAATTAGGATGCACGAGATTAATTACGAGTTGAGGTGCAATAGCAATGCAAACTGTAAGTTATCTTAAAAACCTAAATAAGAAAGAGAGAGAGAGATATATCAATAAACTCATAGAAGGAGGGCCATGATCAATTTACCCTAGCTAAGTAAGTTTCATTCTAATGGTAGTGTGTAAATCATGACTAGTTCTCATGCTACTTATGAAGAAAACAAAAATGGCATTTATGATTGGGTTTGGGTGAGGAACTTGCCGTTCAACTTATAGATAGATATGAAATTACCTAGCTCTATAGAAGCCTAGCTATCATGAAATAGAAGTTTCTTTAGGAATCACTTGGGAATATTACTAGTAATAGGAAATGTAATGCATCACATGTATCATTATGTGAGTGTAGAAAGAGTCTGATACTAATTATCACTACTACAAAAAGTTAATCACACTACACTAATCACACAACAGAACAGAAATCATCCGTTGTGTGTTTAAGTAAGTTTTATTGCACAACGGTACTTGTTATATTCTGTTGTGTGAATGCCAACAAAGTGATAACTTTTTTATCAGAACTACATTGCACAATGGAATTAAGTAATGTCTGTCGTCTGAGTCTTAAAAAATTTAGCGGCAAATTTCCCACAACTTTGGAGTCTTGGTTGCCTCTTGAAATCTGAAATTTGTGCTACTTGATACAACGGTGCTTTATATTTCTGTTGTGTGATTGAAAACTGGATGCCAAATTTTGAGGAAGCTTGATTGAATGTCTTCCAAAAGGTAAACGTAGTGCAAGCTGTAGAAATTAGACAACAGAAGTTATACTTTTCTGTTGTGTGAAAGTGGGAACATATAGGCGGCAACATTTTGAGCCAAATTGTTGTATGCGGTAGATTTCCCTCCATGTTTTGACATTTTGATTTTATGTAGTGTACTTTTACAACAGTTTGTGCTCTCTCAGTCCTGTCTCTCCCCTTCCCACCCCCCTCCCCCCCCCTCCCCCAAACGACTCTCTCAATCGTGAAACCCCTCTGCCCCCCCTCTCCACGATACCCCTCTCTCATAGTCTCTCGATCTCCTTGCTTCTATTCTTTATCCCCTAAAATCCAAATCCTCTTCAGCAATGGAAGAGATAGAGTGCCCTAGATCCACTTTCTCTCTCCTCCTCACCTCTAAATCCAAATCCTCTTCTGCAATTGAACAGATGCAGAAGACTCTTCAGTTTCTCCGATTCTAGGGCTAGGTTCTCTGTTCTACCGATCAAGCACTCGCCGAAGCCTGGAATGAGTTGCGTGGACGTTAACCTAGCTTCAGAGATTCGAATTTCATGAGAATGTTCTTCTCCGGCGATTCGTCAAATCGGAAGCACGTGGATTTGGGGGGATGGAGTATGAAGGAGAGGGATAGGCAGAAGCTTCTGGAGCAAACGAGGTTGGAGGTTTAGGAAGAGAAGAAAATAACAGAGGCTACTTGTTGTATGAACGTGATGAATAATGGAATCAGAGAACTAGTAAAAGCCATTCACTCTACTCCCACGCAGTCTGTTCTCTATTTCTCCAGCGGAGCCTCTCAGGTCTCTCTCTCTCTCTAATTAGCACTCCCAATTAAGATTATGTCAAAATTGACTAAGACCGGTGATTTTAGGCGGTGGCGTGGTTACTCTCCGTTCCCAGAGCCGCAAGTACAGACTTGGAAAATGTAGTGCCTTATTCCCAAATGTCTATGATCCAATTACTCTCCCCAATTTAGTTTGTCTTCTCATTGTAAGGTTAAATTTACATATTGGTATTAACCTCTTACACTTGGTACAATTATATCATGTACTAGTCTTTTTTCTTTAAGCGTTTGATTTAAAGTTGATTAGCATGGACTCTAGCATCAGAATCTGAGAGCTACAAGCTCTATTATCTATTATTTATTTACATACAAGTTATGTCTACATTTGTATGAAAAGCCAGAGTCTCTTTCCTTTAATGAGATGTTTCATAGGACTCTGCATGGTTGTTTTGTATTTGATACCTGAGTACTTTATTGTTCTTGTGAACAATTGGGAGATCTTATCTTTATCACAGGCTGACCAAAACCGTATCGAAAGGAAACAGATGACACTTTTTGGTGTGGAAGGAAGGTTCGAAAGGATAAACCAGCATCCAGTAATGTATCAGCAATATTTGAGTTATTTTTCACAAGGAATTTCTATCATTTGGATTCATATCATTTCTGATTGTTTGCAAAATGCAGGGACTCATTCGTTTTCAATAGGAGTCACAGAAGTCATTGTTAAATAGCGATAAGTGTGGCCTGTGGCCCACCATTGTACCGATATTGTCTCAACTTAACCACCCGATTGGTGTTGGGTTTTAATCACAAAAGGCCTCGGTTCAATTGGGTAAGATCCACCCACTTATAAGTTATATTTTATTTGTCACTTTTCCCATGTGGGATCTTTCCTCTCCAACACGCCCCCTCACGTGCAACCTAGCTCTAGGTATGCACGTGGAATTAATTGACAAACCCGATTAGAGACTTGACCAATCACATGACAATCCAAGGCCCACACCGGACACTTGGCAATAATCCAATCGGAAACTTCCGATGGCCAATTTAATGAACCCAAACTAGGTCCATGATTGGAGAGGAGATTGGTGAATCAATTAATGAATCAACCCATATCCGGGTCAATGATGACGACGTATTGAAGAGCAACCCGCTTTGATACCATGTTAAACAGCGACAAGCGTGGCCCGTGGCCCATCATTGTATCGATATTGTCCCAACTTAACCACCCAATAGGTGTTGGGTTTTTAATCACTAAAGGCATTGGTACAACTAGTTAAGAGCAACCCACTTATAAGTTATATTATATTTTGTCACTTTCCAATGTGGGATCTTTCCTCTCCAACACGCCCCCTCACGTGCAACCTAGCTCTAGGTATGCACGTGGAATTAATTGACAAACCCGATTCCACATTGGAAATCGGGTCACAAGTTCCAAATTAGAGACTTGACCAATCACATAACAATCCAAGGCCCACATCAGACACTTGGCAATAATCCAATCGGAAACTTCCGATGGCCAATTTAATGAACCCAAACTAGGTCCATGATTGGGGAGGAGATTGGTGAATCAATTAATGAATGAACCCATATCCAGGTCCATGATGACAACGTATTGAAGAGCAACCCGTTCTAATACCATGTTAAACAGCGACAAGTGTGGCATGTGGCCCACCATTGTACCGATATTGTCCCAACTTAACCAGCCGATTGGTGTTGAGTTTTAATCACAAAAGGCCTCGGTTCAATTGGGTGAGATCCACCCACTTATAAGTTATATTTTATTTGTCACTTTTTCCATGTGAGATCTTTCCTCTGCAACACGCCCCTTAAGTGCAACATAGCTCTAGGTATGCACGTGTTATTAATTGACAAACCCGATTCCACATTGGAAGTTAAACAGCGACAAGCGTGGCCCGTAGCCCACCATTGTACTGATATTGTCCCAACTTAACCACCCGATAGGTGTTGGGTTTTAATCACAAAAGGCCTCGGTAAAATTATGTGTGATCCACCAACTTATAAGTTAAATTTTATTTGTCACTTTTCCCATGTGAGATATTTCCTCTCCAACACGCTCCCTCATGTGCAACCTAGCTCTAGGTATGCACGTGGAATTAATTGACAAACCCGATTCCACATTGGAAATCGGGTCACAAGTTCCACATTAGAGACTTGACCAATCACATAACAATCCAAGGCCCACCTCGGACACTTGGCAATAATCCAATCGGAAACTTCCGATAGCCAATTTAATGAACCCAAACTAGGTCTATGATTGGAGAGGAGATTGGTGAATCAATTAATGAATGAACCCATATCCGGGTCCATGATGACGACGTATTAAAGAGCAACCTGCTCTGATACCATGTTAAATAGCGATAAGTGTGGCCTATGGCCCACCATTGCACTGATATTGTCTCAACTTAACGACCCGATAGGTGTTGGGTTTTAATCACAAAAGGCCTCGGTTCAATTGGGTGAGATTCACCCACTTATAAGTTATATTTTATTTATCACTTTTCCCATGTGGGATCTTTCCTCTCCAACAGTCATCAATACAAATCTCTTGATAGAACTAAGTGCTGATGATGTAGATTATGTCTACCAAAGGTTAGTATTTCCAGACTAGGTTTCATGTATCTACGGTCCATTGATTATGCTTCACTAGTATCATTTTGAAACAATTATACCATCCAGTACTTGTCTAATAACTCAACTTTTCACATAGAATGTTCATTTTCTATACTTAATGGTATGTATTATATAGGAGTCCTAGGAAAATCTTAAGCATCAATATCCCAACATTTGAGGCCCTTACTCAATTTGGAACTGCTACAATCATAGCAAAGAATACTGGTGAAGTGGAAGCATGTTATTGCTTAACGGTACACTATTGACTATTCTATTTTTAATGCCCTATTGTTTCCCTTCCCCTTGATGTTTGGCACTTTGGATTCTTTAACTTAAGTAAAGGACGTTAAGGGTTCTTATAACTTTTGGTTTTGAAGGGGGGGGGGGGGACTTCAACAAGGTTGTTTATACTAAGATACTCTCTTCAGCTGAGAAATAACAAGTTACGCACAACTAGCTGATAGGCCTTTTACCTATGACGTGTCTAATTTTGATATATTAAGGCTTAATATCATTCCTATTGATGATTATTTCGTGTGGTACTATTTAACATGCTCTGTTTAAAACTGGTTCTCAATTTCTGATAAACTTTTTGACAGCTGGGATAGTTAGTGATGCTAATGAACACCTAGTGACAGTATTAATGCTAACATTTCATTGTGATTATTGCATATGAAGAAATTTTATCGTGTTTCTTTTGGGTGATGAAATTCTATAAATATATTGTCCACTTGCTAAGAAGGTTAAAAATCAAATATTGAATCTTCCATAGTACTTGAAATGGAATCATTATTCATTTACCAGCTTGAATGAAGTAGTTGTCCACAATTTTAGTGGATGGCTATTGCAATATGTTGTGACACAAATTTACCTTTCTTGCAGTTTGATTGCTCAAGTGATGTCACCCTTATGGAGGTACTTTTGCCCCTGCAGCTCATGTATTTAGACTTGTAACAAGATGAGTATTAATTTGTTAGAGAACCTGTTTTTCAGGAGCAATACTTCATTATGAAGCCAAAAGAAACGTTAACTCGATCATTCAAACTTTACCTAGGAACCGATCAAGCTGCAAAATACATCTGTGCAGGTATGATCTGCCCAAGCCATAGTGATGATAAAATGGCCTAAAGTAGTCACTCTTAGACTCATTTCTGGATCTTGAATGCAGCTATACTTAAGGACTCTAATTATAATGAAGTGGATAGAGTCGAGTGCCAATTTTCTACAACGTCTGCTGTCATTGATAATGGATCACATGTTAGTGGTAGCTTAGATACAAGAAATCTCATTCGTTTTTGAAGACAGTATGAATGTTGCTAAACCCCGTAGAATAAGCAGTTTTGGTATATGATCAGTATATTAATATACAACAGCTGAACAACCTGATGCTATTTCGTGAAATTTTATAACCTTCTACAATTGATTTATATGAGCCACTCAAGTCATTACGTGTTGCAGGGTAATCCCCTTAAGCCACCAAAGACAAGAACAACTGGTTTCTTTGACTCTATTGAAAGATTTTGGAACCATGTGTGGAAGACTATAGATTTCATCACTGGAAAATCTTGCAGGTACTTGTTGCACAGTGGAATAATCAAAATTCTGACTCATTTCTGACTGATATACTCAAGAGTCAAGATATTTAATACTGGAAGTGGCTATTGAGTCATATTATGTGTAACATGGGTATGCCTGTTCAATGTGCTGGTTGCATTCAGACCATCCTTTTATGGCTCATAAGTATGATCAGAAACTAATCGTCTTTAAACTATCATTTCTCTCATTCTGTGTGAGAAAGCATAATATATATATATATATATATATATTCTCTATATACACATAAGCCAAGCCTATGTAATGGCATTTGGAATTGCATCTGCTCAGTTATATAAAGTTTCATTCATTTCAGTCATCTGTGAGGGTACCTTTGGCCTGCAGTTATTTGGTTGCTAATGCACTAGAATTATTAATCAATGACTCAGTTTATGTTTTACTGCCTTGAATTTGTGATATGAGTTCATGCCTAGCCTGGTTTGATTTGTTCAGTATGTATTGCTCTAGCTCTGTATACATTTGTCTAGGACTTATTTTGGGTGTTAGTTGGTTTGTCTTGCAGGCATTTCTCTTTGCCATCGTTAATTGATAGAGTAAAAACAAACTGCATTGATAGATTCATTTATCTTTTCTTAACTAGACTATTGTTCTTTCTTTGTATGATCGTCTTTGCACTTAAATGACAGCATTTTAAATACTAATGAGCTATTCAAATGGCATAAATGACAGCAACCAAAATGATTATGCATCACCACTTAACTCTCTTTCATTCATTCTCTTTCATTTTGCATCAGTTATTGCTGCATATATTGTCATGTAACGTTTCATTTAATTTTCTGGTCCTTTTATGTTGCTTATGTCTTTGTTAACATTTTTCTGGTTTTCAACAATCGTCAATTATGACAGTGAGGACTGGGAAGGAAGACATTAGAGCCATAACAAGGATGCCTACTCTGCGGTAATGATCGAAAGCTCGAGAAGCAACGTAAATGAGTTTTGGACTGGGATCTTAGAGCTCGAGAAGCAAGTGCTATGGATTACCTCCTTTCAGCATATGAGCTACCAAGTTTGATTCATGGGTCTAGCGAGCAGCTAGGAATAATGCTTTTGATTCATGCGTAGGTAGTAGCTAGGAAGGCTTTCTTGTTTGGTACATTATCTAATAACTTGAATGTTTGGAAGTTTGAAAAACTTATATGATATGGATTAATTAGTGTGGTTTTATGTGGTAATATGGACCATTATTTATGAAAAGATATTCCAAGTATGGAATACATAATGAACAAACAACAGCTCAAAACAATGTTGTGAGAACCAAGCTCAGACAACAAACCTAATGTTGCTCACACAATGGTTGATAAAAAGAATTTGTTGTGTGAACTAACAACCAACAACAAAAGAAAACAAAATTCTGTTGTGTGAGATTCATAACACACAATGGAAATAAAATCATCTCTATTGTCTGAGTAACCAACAGACAAGGGAGATAATTTCACTTCAGTTGTATGTTGCTTACCTCAGACAACAAAGAATGAGTTATATCTGTTGTCTGTTATTAGTCTCAGACAACAAAGAATAAGTCATACCCATTGTGTGTTATGAATCTCACACAACAAAGAATCAATTATATCCGTTGTGTGTTATGAATCTCACACAACGTCAAATTTGTTTTTCTGTTGTCTGACTGTCTGGAGGCTTCCCTTCGCATGCCATGCCAGGCACATGCCTGCGCAGAATTTACACAATGGAAAATGGAATTCTGTTGAGCAAAGCATTATCACACAACGGTGAAATCACCGTTGTCTGATTTTTCAATCACACAACAATCACTTAGACCACGGTGAGTTTGGTCATCACACAACACAAATCCACCGTCGTCTGATGGCTTTTTTGTAGTAGTGTATAATATTCATAGCAACTCATTTTCTTCCTAAATTTGGGGATATTAATTACTAGTAATAGAAAATGTTATGCTTCACGTATCGTGAAAGCTGAACTGTTGGTCTATGTTGAAACTCTTACAAGCCAATGTGTTTTCTTGTACTTAGTAGTATATATACATGTGTTTTGCTTGGATAGAGCCCAAATGTATAATTCCGCCACTGGCGATATATACACACACACACACACACATTTTATCCAGAGCGGAGCTTTGCTTTGATATTAACGTGTGAAGTTCGAGTTTTGGGTCACTTTTTGGTCGCATATCCACATCTCGACCTTTTAGTTTTTAGGTACTAGTGTATAGATCATCTCTGCAAATTTTCAGCCAAATTGATGATCGTTAAGGTATCTAACTCGCTTAAATCAATGGACAGACTGAATCTGTCAACCTGAACCGTACTAGCTTTAAGGTAATTATCAATACCTTAACGATCATCATTTTGGCTGAAAATTTGTAGAGATGATCTATACACTAGTACCTAAAAACTGAACGGTCAAGATGTGGATATACGACTGAAAAGTGACCCAAAACTTGAACTTCACACATTAATTTCAAAGCGGAGCTCCGCTCTGGATAGGATATATATATATATATATATATATAGAGGACCGTTCTAAAGAGAACGTCCGAAACCCAGAAAAAGTGCGGACGTCCCTCCTCCGGAGTCGAGAAGGCTGCGAAGGCTGCTCTGCTGTTGCCGGACGAACCCTCTGAACATCCCGGACCACTTTCCAGTCGGGTGGACTCGTCAGTAACCACTTTCCAGTCGACTTTCATTGGACTACCACTTTGCAGTTGACCATGCTATCTAAACTTCCGACCTCGATCTCTTTGGCCTTCGTCTTCACTGCAAACTGGTCTGGGATGCATGTAGCCTCCGTCCGGTAAGAGGAGTGCCGCCGTCGGAGCTTGATCGAGGAGAAAGGAGGGATGTTCGCACTTTTTCTGGGTTGCGGACGTCCTCTCCAGAACATTTTCGTATATATATATATATTTATTTATTTATTTTAATTTTTTTTTATTTTATTTCATTATTATTTTTTGTTTCGGCTTTGAAACCACGCAATTAAAGTAACTAAAAAGTTCCACAAACCTTAGAACCCCTCATATATATTCTCATGCAACTAGAAAGGCGCCACAAACTCTAACACTACCGGCATCAATTTTTTTCCTAGAAGAAAACTCAAATTCAAACTATTGATATAGTCCTCAATCGAGACACTATTGATATGGTCATTGTCCTTGAAAAAAAAAAAAAGACAAGACAAGTCTCCACTTTCTCTCAACAAAAAGTTAGATCGGCCCTAGGTTCAAATTTTTTTATAGTTGGATTAGCAGTGCTACATATCCCTATATGAGAAACCTACTATCTCCTCAAGGAGCTCCAAAAAACTCGGCATATCCTAGGTCGCAGTTTTTAGGATTTCACTCGTTCGGTGGTGCTCAGGATCGGTGAGGTTTGCCTTGCCGTTAATGAGCCGTTGCCTGACGGGAGTTGCAATTCGCTCGGGGAGATATGGAGAGGAGTTCTGAAACTCAGGGCTTTGGATGGGTGGCAGTGGTGAGGTTCCAGACGACATCGCTGGGTGTGATT
>LYNE01002484.1:33707-47522 GCA_001662545.1 Rosa x damascena | reverse complement strand
TGGCTGCTACAACATGAAGTAAGTGTGGCGACATACTTTCGAGATTGACAAGCATTATACCATCCAGCATCAACAAAGGGGCTGGCATCTCGAGAATCAGAAATCAAAAACAGTTAGTTTTGCTTCTCCAATTGAAATGGATGCTAGCTTTGTTATCAAGATGGGCCTTGTGAATATGTCCTGCATTAAGAGCGTACTGGAGAGCTGGTGTTAAAGTTCTCAGGTAGTTTGCTGGAAAGTAAGCAGCGAGAAATAAGACTACAGGCCTGTTGAAATTCATAGAGGTCAAGGTGTGTGGTTTTGATTTAGTTCATGCTGTGGGGCAGCATGAAGCCTGTGAAGAAGACAGTGCAGTGGAAAGCATAATTTTTTCGAGTCATGAAGGTATGGTGCAAAACAAATCTGCCGACAAATGACGAGTATTATCTGCATAGCATAAATATTCGTCTGCGAAGCTTAACAATGCTGCTGCTAATTAAGCAAACTTGTTTCCAGATGTATGATGCCATTAAGAAGTGATGATAAAGCAAAGCCTAGCCTTGTTCTGGGAATTATTCCGAAATTGAAAGTAGCATACCTTGAGGCTATCAGTACAACTACATGAAATAGACTGAGCAGCAAATATCAATTAAGAGTAAGAGCCTAGCAAATTTTCAGTTGGATGGCTGTCGATGTAACAAAATTCATCCTAGGCAGTGGCGGATTTACAATCAGGTCCGGGAGGGTCCCGAACCCCCAGCTTCCTAACCTATGTTACGTTGATCATAGTTTGCTGTCTCAATTAATCTGTAAACCGACCCCCATCCCCACCCCCAATAATATACCAAAAAAAGATTTTGTTCAAATTTTAAGGTTTGATATTTTTCAATTTTTTCCTTTTCTGTTATCTTATGTTCATGATATCAGTTTATTAAGAAATATTGAGCTTCATAACATTTATCTTCTCTTATATGGTGAATTTCATATGCTACAATTTTGTGTTTTTTTCTTCTAGGGAAAAGAATTTTTTGTTGTCGAACAAAAACTTTTAGTTTGGAACCCCCCCAAAACGGTAAAATCCTGGTTCTGCCCCTGATCTTAGGCGTATAGTCTTTCTGATAGCTGTTTCTTTGGACACATCAAGGTAATGGCCAAAGGTTTGTCTGGCGCTGCACAAAGCAATTACTTTGTGATGCATTTTATAAATTAAATTAAGGATTAATTACAAAATACCCTCCGAACTATGAGGCTATTTTCATTTTCATACTCAAATAGGTGCCTTGATTAAGTTTCACAGGTTTAAATCACAATTCTTTGGGCTTAAAGTTCTTCAATGCAAGATTCCACCAGTGGCAAGTGGCAACAAACACTAAATGCCTACATATGGTTTGAAAAGAGAGACGGCAATAAAGTGGCTCGCAGGAAGCAAAAGTACGGAGCCAGGTTTGGCCTTGTTGGAAATTTTAATATTAAATATTTTATTTTCTATAATTTGTGAATGAATAATATAATAAAAATATGTGAAGTTGAATAAATGTAAATGACTATGCAATGAGAAGTCATGATTGATCACAAAAGATTACTTTTGGTGAAAAGTCATCTCTCCTCTAAAAATCACCTTACATCTATAAAACACTTGCTACACCATATTCAGAAAATAACTTCTTTAATTCATCTTTCTTCCTCTCCTTTATATATGAGTTTTTCCTAGATCAATTGAGTCTTTTCAAGAGAGAGTTCATACACAATCTAAGTTCGATGTTCTTGATGTTTGGAGTGCTACTACCACAAGAAGAAGGTCGTTGTATCCTGGGAGACTTCTTTATTGCTGCAGATCAATGTTCCCGACTATGAAAAGTAGAGAAGATAAGGCCCTGCATAGCCCCAGGGGATTAAATGAATCACCTAATACATGGGGCAGAGCCAACATTATTTTTCTAATGCGCAATGGAGAAGAGAAGTTGTCGTCAATTATCTTGATGAAGTTGGAAGCTCCGGGCAGCAGCCAATTAAGCGGAGGCCCAAAACTAATTGTTCACTCAACGAACCAAAGTTCTGGTGACCAAGTACTCGCTTATATTTTGGGAGGTTAAATAAAACCTACTTGGGTATCAAGCTATTTTAAGGCAATTTTGGTAGATGTGCATGCCTGACCTGCAAGTGACAATATGACTGTTATTGAAGATATCACTGTAGAAGCAAATCCTTGAAGGGCAAGAATCGGCAATGTCTGTTAATGCATAGAGCCTAAATGCCTACATATGGTTTGAAAAGAGAGACGGCAATAAAGTGGCTCGCAGGAAGCAAATGTCCGGAGCCAGGTTGGCCTTTCACACCGAAGAGTGGTACAACACCCAACGGAGGTGGTTGTATTTTACGGGATCATGTTGATTGTTGAGCCTTCTATATTGCTGGAGATCAATGTTCCCGACTATGAAAAGTAGAGAAGATAAGGCCCTGCATAGCCCCAGGGGATGAAATGAATCACCTAATACATGGGGCAGAGCCAACATTATTTTTCTAATGTGCAAATGGAGAAGAGAAGTTGTCGTCAATTATCTTGATGAAGTTGGAAGCTCCGGGCAGCAGCAAATTAAGCGGAGGCCCAAAACTAATTGTTCACTCAACGAACCAAAGTTTTGGTAAATAAAACCTACTTGGGGATCAAGCTATTTTAAGGCAATTTTGGTAGATGTGCATGCCTGACCTGCAAGTGACAATATGACTGTTATTGAAGATATCGCTGTAGAAGCAAATCCTTGAAGGGCAAGAATCTGCAATGTCTGTTAATGCATAGCGCCTAGGATCAATCATTATTTGGTCAAATAATCTTGACAACAAAACTTGGGGATAAAGAAAAGGGAGATTCCCGGCTTACAATCAAGTTGTTGAATCATTTGGCAAGTAAATTAGTCATATCATGAGAAGACACAGAAGTGCTGTTACCAAGTGCAAAAATATCAGGAGAATCTAACGATCAAAGTCGAAACAAAGTAGATCCTGCTACTGGTTGCCAAGGCATTCAAAGCTTATAGTTTTTCAACGACACAACACTGCTTATACCTGGGGCGGTGCAGCTGCACCACGCCTCCGATGCCAGGAGGCCTCTGATCATGTAAAAGGTCTATGTATATTATACATAAAAACAAACATGTTGATTTCCCTAATTGCACCCCGACTCTGACGTAGAGAACTGGTTCGAGCTTCAGCAACACAAAGTGCGTTTTCATTTTTTTTTTTGGCTAGTATTTCTTCTCATTTTTCAGTTTTTTTTTTTGGTGCAAATTTTCTTCCTTTTTTTTTTTTTTTGATCAGATAAACAACTCTAGGTCTTTCGTGAGTCGAACTCACAACCTCCTACTTACGAAGAGGAGACTATGCCACTAGACCAAATGGTACTGGACTCTTCCCTTTTATTTTTTTTTCTTTTGTTATGGAAATTTCTTCTTCATTTTTTTTAAATAAAAGTTTGGTCTTTTTCTAAATTTTTTGGTATAATAAATTTGATCATAGTACTTTTCTTTTTCTAATGTATTTCATTTCCACAACAAAGCAAATGGGACAGTTTACAGTCGACACCTGAGGCTTGGATATTCACCCAATTATTTTTTTATTTTTTTATTTTTAGTGATTCAAGTTTCATAGGTTGTTTGATCAAAAAAAAAAAAAGTTTCATAGGTTGAGTTACAGTTTAACAAGATTAGTGGGCTTATTAGTGGCTATTAAACTGAATAGATAAGAATTGATTTGATAGAGATAGGTTAATTGGTCACATAAACTTTTACATATATATTGTAGATATAAATAAAAATTTCTACAAACATGAACGAAAGAAACTCTCAAGATGAATCATCTCCCCACACACAGAGGGTGTGCACCCTGCAAGTACTATATACTAGAAACCAAACATACCCTATGGGTGTGGCAGAAAATAAGGTGTTAGATGGGGTAGCTTTTCCTATTGAACGTAGAAAAAACTGCTCCAATTTTTTCTTTTTGTCTATTTTATTATCCTTGTTTACTAATATACCATTTAAATATTAAAAAAATAAACCAAGTAGGGTATAATGAGAATGGCAAAAGTCGGGAAACAATTCATTTTCCTCTTAAACTTGAAATTTCAAAAAAAATATTTTTATCATGCGGTTTAATAATTTAGTTAAAATCATTTAGATACTGAGGAGAAAGTAAAGAGACGTGCTTGTAAAAGGAAAAGTAAATTTGAAAAGCTAGCCCGGGATCACTTTATAGGTGCTTATATTGACTGCCATGAACTCTCAGAATGATTCTTGGACTCTGGTAACTTCAACTTTGGCCTCCATTCCTCGCCACATTGCATTGACGACCACCCGCAAATGCAAAGAATGAGCCATGAGATGCAATATATTGAATTCCTTGCAAAAATGAATTTTTCTCCTGATAGCAAATGGACAAGAATTCAGCAAGTGGGTCGTGGGTCTTCTGGATCTGCCTTCGAAGGATGTTTTGAGTAAGTGCTCAAAGCCCAACCTCTAACACACTTATGAACTTGATAGCTAGATTAATTGAAATATCGGTTAAGGTGATTATTTCTAGCTTTTCCTGGGTTTGATTATGTTTTTTCATTCTGCAGGAAAGGATTCCACTTTGCTGTCAAAGTAGTTTCCTTGCATGATGAAGGAAGTCGAGGGAGGAACTGCGTCAATCAACTTGAACAGGTGATGGAGTGTCATTTGTCCTCTGTGTTCCTACCCTAGCTTGCTATTAATTAACTGCTGGCAAAGAGTCTGAACTGGATTATTTTTCACTCTGGTTTTTTCCTCCTTTTTCCAGGAGATTGCTCTTTTGAGTCGGTTTAAACATCATAACATAGTTCAATATTATTACTCATATAAGGTATTACTCCTTTTTTTTCTTGTTACTTTTGAGCTTAAATTAACCCCTGCATGAAGGGCCTGAGACTTGTTCGTTCTACCACAGAAATAACTCTTGAGCAGTCAAATCATCTGTTTAGTATATAAAGTTGCTGCAAATTCATCTGATGATAATTGATGAGTGCAAGCCTCGTGTTTATGATGATATGCATGCATCTTTACTTAATTACCTTAATATTTTTGTGCAAACAAGATAATGGAATTTCCCAAAAACTGATCTGATATGTTTTTGTTTGTCATGGAAGGAAAATTCTATAGTACATACCAGTATCTCATATACACATTTACAAATATGACAACAAATTTGTTGTCAGAGTGGTAATGTTGAGTCATATTTTGTGTAATCTTAGTTCTAATAATGATAATTACACCTCTTACGACATTGTTACAAGCTTTTGAACAAATTCGTTGTCAATGTTATAATTTTTGTTTAACTATATGTAAATAGTGTAAATGAATATGGTAACTTTTGTTCTCAATGTTGTATTTTTTATTCAAATAATTGTAATTTTTTGTTCAAATAGATGTAAAATGAGTGTATGAGATACTGGTATGTACCATAGCTTGTCTCGTCATGGAATTATTAGTACTCGATCTCTTTTCTATTTCATATCTTTTCTGTCGACGTGTATAAGCAAATATGAAGAGGAGAGTCTGAGTTAAGCTATCAGCATGTTGGCAATACTATTTGATGCTCTTGTTTGTATCCAAATGATTACGAACTTGTTAAAACAACACGAAGACGATATATTTCGTTGCATTGTGAAGCACTCTAGGCATTTTAAGAACATCTTTACAATTGGTTTTTATCATTTTTATGCTTTAGTTTCCTGTTATACATAAAGTTTCCCATGGGGTACAGTTCCTAGTTAATCATTAGATCTTCACAGCCTGAATTCATCTAAAATGTCCCTGTTTAAAAGCAATCGTTTTCCTTATATATTGATATCAGGATGAACTGAACCTTTATATGTTCATGGAGCTTGTACCTCGAGGATCCCTACGAAGCTTCTATCAGACAAATCCCGTTTCCTGTCTTCTCGTCTCCAAATACACAAAAGATATTCTTCATGGTCTTAAGTATCTTCATGACCACAATGTGATTCACAGGTATTTCATACATAGCATATCATGTATAACACCTGAATGGTATGGTTTTGGCTGTATCGCTCTCACAAGATTTTGTATTCCCTCTGAACTTTTTAATTATTAATACCTGGAATGAAGTTTTCTTGCCACCAATGAGTCATGTTTCGGTCATTCCAAGAAAGAATCACAATAGATGAACAGTGGTTGAGATAGAACTTCGAAGTTCAGTATTTTCTTGAATAATTTTGTTACAAATCTCATCTCTTTATATTATCTCTGGTATCAAGGGACATAAAATGTGCAAATATATTGATAGATGCTCAAGGATCTGCAAAGCTCTCAGATTTGGGAGTGGGAAAGGTTAGTCTGTCGTTCCTCGATCATATTTATCCTGTTCAGATTCATTTCAATGATCCCATAAAACCATTGAACTTGTTCTCCTCATATTATGTGTTGTTATAAAGTTTTTTTTTTCTTTTTTTCCTGATATTGTGTCTTGTGTGTCCCTTCCCAGATAATCAGAATGAATGATATTAAATCTTTCCAGGGCAGCGCATTTTGGACAGCTCCTGAGGTTTGCCTTTGGCTTCTTGTCTAATGCCATTGTCATTTACCAGAATTTTTTTTTTTTTTGGTAATTTTGTTGTCAAATACGTCATAAATTTGGTTCAATTATATATAAAATAAATATATAACAAACATCATAGTAACATAAACAACCCCTCTTTATCTATATTATAATTAAGAGAATAAAGCTTGTCAGTCCAAACAAAATTTTATTTATGTAAATACCCTTTATATATTAAAAGACTATGAAAACCAAATTAATTAGAAATGGTAAAAAAAAAAAAACTATTTATAACAGAAGTAAAAAAATAAAAACCTGCATAAACTATTTATAACCACCAACTATATTTAGGTAACGTCCTCTACTCCCATATACATTGGGTGTGTGGATAAACATCCCCCTTTTATGTTTAGGCATACTTGCCAATTTGGTACCTTAGATTTCAAGTTAGGCCGCTTTTGATTCGCAAAAAGGAAAGTAATTTCTTTGTCTTTCCCATGGGAAGGGGAAGGAAAACCTTGTCTCCCAAGAACTTTTTATTCCGATGTTTAGTAACATAAGGAAAGTTATTAAAAAGTTTGTAATTAATGAAATAAAATAATATGTTGTGAGTAAGAAATGCAAGGAAAGAAGGAACCAGTTTCCCTCTTATTTTTCCTTTCTTTAGGAAAGTATTTCCTTTCATTTTGCATCCCAAACGCAATAAACCAAACAAGGCCTTTAGTGTCAATTTTTTTTTTTTGATCAGAAAATTCATTCATTAAAGATTCATTAAAGACTACATCAAGGAGTATATAGTGGCCTCGTTAAACCCACCAAGCAGTTGGGAAGAGTACCACACTCCAAATCACTTCTAATCACTTGACTGATCGATAACTAGACTTGGAACTAGCCAATCCGGTACCATTCTCCACCAATAAGTGGGAAATGGTAAGGAGATTGCGGTCCTTGCTACACTATGAGCAACTTTATTACATTCTCTAGGGACATAGCCCCAACTACAAAACTGAAAGCCACTTAAAAGTACCTTGACTTCATCAACTAATGCTCCATCCATACTGAGGTCTTCCTGGTCAGAGTTTAGAGCCACAAAAATATTCTGAGCATCGCCTTCAATCTCCACATGAGTGAAACCAGCTTGATGACAGAAATGGAGCCCATTCACCAAAGCCAGAAACTCACACGTCTGGGGGTTTACAAACCCCACACCTGGAACTGCCAACACCCCAACACATACCCCCTGCTCATCCCTGCAGACTGCCCCCGTGCCAAAGACACCACGTTGCACATCCAGAGCTCCATCTATATTTAATTTGATTGTACCCCTCCTTGGCTTCTTCCACTTATCTTGTCTTGTTTGACTCCTCCTACCCGTTTGCCCATCACCTCCCACGTGGGTCTCACCACTCTTCCCATGGCCCATCCCATCATAAACCTCCCACCAAGCTGCTGCCCTATTAATTAAATCCACCGCAGTTGTTGCACCATGCCCATGACTTCTATTATTTCTTTCATGCCATAGCTGCCATGCCACCACCCCAAACCACTCTAGATCCTTCTCCTGTACTACTGTAGACACATGTAAGAACAAGTCAAAAAAGTCCCGCTCCCTCCAAACCTTGCAAACATCCCCTAAAAAAGTGTGTTTCCACACCTTGTGAGCCCACTGACACTCCCATAAAGCATGGATGACTGTTTCTTCACTACACCCACATCCTTCGCACCTCCCACCCCTGTCTATTTTCCTCCTTCGTAACTCTGCAGCACAAGGAAGAAAATTGTTGCAGGCCCTCCAAAGGAAGACTTTGATTTTATTTGGCAGTCGCAGCCCCCACAGCCGCTTCCAACCCGCCTGAACAATAGAATTGCCTCCTTCCCCACTCCCTGACACCAAAGAGCCATCCCGTCTCGCTTTCTCCTTGGCCACCACCCAATAGCCTGATTTCACCGAATACCGACCATTCTTATTATAGTGCCATATTAGCTTATCAACCCCACCATTTCTTGGTAGCGGTATAGAGAGGATTGTCCTCGCCTCGAATTCAAGAAAGTTATTAGAGATAAAGCTCACATCCCACTCATGGTTAGGTGATATCATGTCAGCTACTCGAAGATTCCGCAGATTCTCATTAGGAGATACAACCCGGAAAGTAGTAGGTTGAGGCAACCACCTGTCAGCTTTGACCTTGATTTGCTCCCCATTACCCACTCTCCATCGCAGCCCCAATTCTAAAACTTCCTTTCCCCAAATCAAACTTCTCCATATAAGTGAGGCCCCTTTCCTTACTCTAGCGGTCAGCCATTCCTCATCAGGGCAGTATTTAGCTCTCAGAATTCTGCCGACCAAAGAATGCGGACTCTGCAAAACACGCCAGTAAGTTTTTGCTAATAGAGCTTGATTAAACAACTCCAGATCCCGGAAACCCAACCTGCCATCCCACTTACTGCGGCAGAGTTTCTCCCATTTACACCAATGTAGCCCTTTCTTCCCTCCTCCGTTTCCCCACCAGAATTTAGTCACTTTCGATTGAAAAGCTTTTTGTACACCCTTTGGCAATCGGAAAATACTCATGGTATAAGTCGGAATGGACTGGGCCACAGCTTTTATCAATGTCATTTTACCGGCTTTGGATAGAAACTTGCTTTGCCAACCCACCATATGATGATCCAGCCTCTCATGCAATTTCCTATACATCTCTTTCTTGTTTCTTCCTTTAGTGTCAATTTGTTATCCTAGATTTTATTTCAGCCAATTTTTAGTGAATGTCTAGAGATTGTAGACAATGTCTAATTATGAAAATTTAAGTTAGCAAATTAATAAAAATAAAACCTGGGGTAGCAAATTGACTATTAAGCTTTATGTTTATATAGACAATGTCTTGATAATCTGTGGAAGATGTTCTTGGAAACCATTAATTTGTTGGTGATGACTTCAAATAATGATTAACATAAACGTAGAACCAGTTTGAGGGCCTATGTGTAAGCCGGGATATATTGTCCACTTGTTGGCAAACTTATCAAAATACTCTAACCCGGTATTTATTCAGATGGTGATGAGTTTGCAATTTATATAAACTATGGTATTTATAGGTTAAATGGTCAATGCTAGGTTACCTCAGTTTAACGTAGAATTAAATGATGGTTGATATGGTTTTGACGGAGGGGAGAGGGGATTATAATTAGGACTTGGGATCTCTTCCAATAAAGGGAAGAGAAATGCCTCTTGAACACAATCTTTCTAGTTGGTATGCTGTCCTTTATAGCACGGCCAGTCTTTGGTTTTATATGCATTCAAAATTTAGGGAGTGTTTCCTTTTTCACTTACAAGAGACCCTGGTTATCCATGGCATTTACAACTCAAAGAATAGAATCTTTTAATATATACTTTCTGGATATATAGTTCTGGAAAATTTTTTATAGAACAATCTATTCCACCCTAAATAAGATCTTTGACTCATAGTCCCATTTAATAAATAATTGTCTGGTTCCATATATCCCTGAGCCATGTAATGCTTGTGCAGGTTCAGAGTGCAATAAGGCATACCCAAGGTTATGGGATTTCAGCTGATATATGGAGCCTTGGTTGCACCGTATTGGAGATGTTAACCAGGCGTGTTCCTTACCATGATATGACACCGGTTCGTGCCATTTTCTTTACAACTCTAGCTTAATCTTTACAGTTTATGGTTTCATGAGGATTACAAGTGATTACAATGATGATCGGGATTTGGAAATAATTATCGGTATCGATCTTTCTTGTATCTTAACAGGAACAGGCATTATGGAGATCATTGAACGGGAAGCTCCCTGAGATTCCTGATTTTCTCTCATTGGATGCACAAGATTTCATCCAGAAATGCCTAAAGATCAACCCAAATGATCGTCCCACTGCTTCAGAGCTCTTAGAGCACCCATTTGTCTTGAGGCGGCCAAGGTCGGGCAACATGCCAAGGCGAGGTTCCGTTCTTAAGAACATTTTCAAAAAGTTGTCAAAAAAATTTTGCAAATGTTTTTACGAATATAGTTTCTGATCTTTGAATTTCACTCGATTCTGTCTTGTGTTGGGAGCCGTTTCAGACTATAAAATTGTATTAATTTGTGTTTTGTGTGTGATTATAATGAATTTAACTTATTTTCCTGCGAGTTGAGAGTATATGTATTTTCTTATTTATTTGTTTCATTTCATTTTTCTATCATGCATGATACATTTAACCCATCAAACGATAATAATGATAATAAAAAATTTCAATTTCTTTAACGGTGTCTTCTAATCTTTAAAAACCAAGCCAACTAAATAAACAAATAACTTTAAAACAATTATAGCAAAAGTGATAGACAGTATGTATGCTTAATGCTTAACAAAATGAAACTAATTGCATGCATGAGTGTGACTCTTCCACACGCGTGAGCGCGGCCCTTCTGCACGCGTGTACGCGCGTGCAGGAATGCTAGTATTTATTATACGAGTTGAATCTTTACCTTTCTACGATCCTTCCATTGGATTGAAAAGCTTCAGCAGGTTTCATTAGTCTTGATGATTCTCGCACCATGTTCTTTTCAGACCCTTTAATTGTAGTTAGTAATGGAAATTTTCAAATATCCATAAGGAATAAAGTTCCAAATAAAATGAAGAAAGAGCAACTCAATCATGTTCATCCTAAACTAAATCTTTACCATTTTTGCTAGGCTCATCATTCCAGGATGCACATGAATCCAATCAGAAATAAAGTTCAAACTAAATTGAACATAAAGCAACTCAATCATGTTCATTCTAAATTAAATATACCTTTGTTGCTAGTTGCTGCGCTCATCCATTCCACCACACTCCAGGACACAGATATTCATGGAAATGACATTTATGAGCATCTTGGAGCATCTTTTGGGTCCAAAAGTGAAAGATTACACTGGGCGAAGAACTTTAATGTTATTTGCCGGCCGGTGACTCAAATTTTTGACTAATAGAATGTTAGACTCAAATCCGTGGGACCAACCATGTGAAAACCAATTTAAGACAGAAGTGAGGAAACTTTGCACGAGCCGTCGAAGACTATATGATTGTTATTTGTCCAAGTGCTTTTGGCTGAATGGCTGTTGAAGATCTTTATCGTTGTTGCTACGTTCTTCATTTCAGGACGTCATGATTTTAATAGGAATTCAGTTCAAAATAATTTGAACGTAAAGCAAGTCTATCATGTTCATCCTAAATTAAATCTTTACCTTTGTTGCTAGTTGCTACGCTCATCCATTCCACTATTCTAGAACACGCATATTCGAGGAAATGTCATTTATGAATGTCCTTGGAGCATCCCTTGGGTCAAAAAGTGAAAGATTACGGTGGGCCGAAGAATTATATCATTTACCTAAGACTCAAACTTTTGACCGAGGTTGGACTAATAGAATTTTGGACTCAAATCCGTTGGACCTACCATGTGAAAACCAAATCAGGAGAGAAGTGAGGGAACTTTAATTTGACAGAGTTGAAGATTTAATGTGCTAATAATTTCATAAATTTCTATGCCTCTTATTTTTGATATTTATGTTTAGTTCTCTTTATTCATAATTGTAAATATATTTTTTTGGGCTTGTTTTGTAGAGAGAAGAAAAGAACCTAAAATGAGCTAACTAGGATTAAAAGGCAATATGCAATCGTAAGTCACAAAATCTGTCTATGCAGAACATCCAACTTCGCAAATTACTGAGATATTCTTATATCGAATCAGAGAATGAGACTTATATGCTTGGAAAGCTACGGATGCCTAATTTATGTATAATTTTACATATCTTGATTTTGATACCTCTAGAGCCAGTTATGATCATTTGGGTGAAGATAGGTCATAACAGAAAATCTGCTCGGGATTTTAGGGAAAATTTGTTGAGAATTCAAATTCCGCGGCACAAGATCATCAATCCTAATGTTTCAAGGAAGTTAATTCAGATGAGGATTGAGGATTCAATGATGAACTTATTCCTGCTTCTACTAAAGATATTTCAAAATTTTCCCATTCCAAATCAAGAAAAGAATTTGATCCAAGCCCTACAAGGAAATTTAAAGCCGAAGATGAGTAGAAATCCTAAATTTCAATCTGCTTCCTAGGGTTAGGATGATGCCCTATCATGATTTTTTTATGTATTTTGATGTTTTATTGATGGATTTATAGTTTCTTTATCATGAATATTTAATCATTGCTTGAAATTATGCTTTATGTTTAAGTTCTTTGATCGATCACCTTAGGGCTTTGCATCTAGTAATTGGAGACAAAGCTAAAGCAAATATGCATTATAATTTGAATTAGCGTCTTGCAATTAAGTGTGGTAAATCGCATTTTTACTTGAGAAAGAATAATGGTTTGCTTGATTCTCTTGTTTTCTAGAACATAACAAATCCTTGCATGTTAAATTTACCTGAGAAGGATAGACTACATAGCTAGGGAATAAAATCTTTACGCGAGAGAGAGGGAGAAAGAGAGATAAGGAAAATTATAATCTAGAGCCTAAGAAAAACTTAGATACGGGAATTATCATTTAAAGAAATAAAAGACTCTATTAATTGCATTGAAACATAAATATGATTGTTAGTGGTTGATTCTGAAACCCTAGGTTCCGTCATGTTTGTTTTTTAACTTTTTGTTTGTATGCTTCTTTCTTTCATCAAAATTTCAGCTTATTTGTTTAAGTCAAATAGAACAAAGGCAAAGAGGAAGTTTGAGAATTTCTGATGTATTGATCTTCTCCAAAGACGGAGTACATATACAAAGTATACACAATCCTAATAGGAAACTAATTACACTGTGATATTCTTCTCCTTAACTACATAACATTCTCCTTAACTATACAACCCTAATTACACTACAATTCCTACAATTATGGAGAGTGACTCACGCCAACACTCCCCCTCAAGTTGGAGCATATATGTCACGCCCCTGATTTTTACACAATAAAAATCGATATATATAACCCCATAATTATATATGCGTGAACGTTCAGTCATCAACATCAAATACCTGGAAAACTTTTTCCCTTATACAACATACATATTGATGCCCTGAACCCACTATATCAATATTGACCCGCCCACAGAGTCATATATTACATAAGCTTACGAATTAAATTGCCATCACAAAATAAAACGTAAATGCTCCTCAGAGTTCACTACAAGCGGAAGTCTTAATAACGGTAAAGTCACAAAATTGGCTTCCTACCGTAAAGCTGCTAGCTCGCTTCCTCAGTTTTCAGCCACGATTACCCTGACCTGCAGGATTAACCCCT
>LYNE01002484.1:20345-30676 GCA_001662545.1 Rosa x damascena | reverse complement strand
CCCCCCCCCCATTATCAGACCGAAATATCTTAATACAAGTATCATATTAGGTACGGACAAGATTATGAAAAGCTGTAAAGGCAGAGAAGACTGCATCTTTTGACTTAAGTAAAATAACCCAAGTCAATCTTGTGAAATCATCAATGAATAAAATAAAATAACTCATTCCAGAAAGGATTGAGTGTTTGGAAGGTCCCCATAAATCCGAATGAATCAATTCAAATGGCATTGTACTAGAATGAAAGTTGGAAGGATAGCTAAACGCTACAGCACAAGTCTCACAATGCAAGCTAGACTCCTTTATTCCCAAAAACAGAGAGGGCATGGTCCTCTTCATAACTCCAAAGGATGGATGGCCTAAACGGCGATGCCATAACCACAACTCATTCAACCGATCAGAACTTAATGTCAGGGTTTTGCAGACTTGGGGGTGCTTGTGTCTGTCCTGCGTACATGCAATCCAAGTGAAACAATCTCTCCTTCAGGTCTCCCTTGCCAATTATCACCCGAGTGCACAGATCATGAAAGATGACATACATAGGATAAAAGGTTACAGAACATTTGTTTTGTGTATTCAACTGAGACACAGATAAGAGATGATGAGACAAAGATGGTACACAGATAACATTATGAAAAGTAATGGAAGGTGTAACCTGGACAGGCCCAATTCCTAAGACCGGGAAAGACTCACCATTGGCATTAGAGACATGTGTTATGAATAGGGATGACAACTTAATAAAGAAAGACTTATCATAGGTCATATGATCAGACGCACATGAATTAATTATCCATGTATTACTACCAGTAAAGCCAGAAACATTTAAAGCAGCACCAATTTTACCTCGATTTTTCTGAGCTAGGGAAACATTGCCCATTGTTTGATCTTGGCCCTCCATGCCATAGAAATCAGGTTCTTGCACCTGCACCAGTTGGATTGATTCCTTACTTTTCTTACCAATGTTATTCCCTTTCCAACCAGAGTTATTAGAGTTGAGTCTTAGCAACTTGGGTCATTGACTCTTGTAGTGGCCAATAGTTTTACAATAGTTGCAATTCATCTGACTGTTGAATGAAACTGGTCCCCTGTTATAATTCTGACTTGGTTGATACCTTTGATTGTTGATGTTTTGAACAATCACAACATCATGAGGGGCGGAAGGAGAGCCCTTGTTTCCTCCATTGAACAGCGAACTAAGAGGCAAATCTGCCATTCTTCTTCTTCTTCAAACAGTAACACAAATCACAAACTTTGACACGGCTAAGAAAGGAAAGGCTAATGGCAAGGTGTTGCAAAGTACTTTAGGGTTTTAGATCAAAAGGAACAGAGGACGAAGACAAATGACAAACTCTTAAAGAGTACAAAGACAAATTTGCAGCGGAAACAAACGAACAGAGTCTAGACAGATCTGTGCTTTGATACCAAGTCAAACAGAACAAAGGCAACGAGGAAGTTTGGAAATTTCTGATGTATTGATCTTTTCTAAAGACGGAGTACATATACAAAGTATACACAATCCTAATAGAAAACTAATTACACCGTGATATTCTCCCCCTTAACTACATAATATTCTCCTTAACTATACAATCCTAATTACACTACAATTTCTACAATTATGGAGAGTGACTCACGCCAACAGTTTATTCCAAAATCTAAAAACTATATCTTCATTAACTTAATTGTTTATGTGATTTTGTGTTCTTAGTTTGGATTAATTGAGTTAAGATTTAAATTGATTATCAATCCTCAATTGGAACAACCTCGTACTTACACACTATATTAACTACGATTCATGCTCTTGCGAGTTTTAATTAAAATTTCACACCAAGACTATCATTATTATTTGTCCAAGTGCTCTTTGCCATCTTCGTTGAATCCATATTCTTATGAGTTTTGAAGTTTGTTGGGCAATACCCTATTGCGCACGGTTGGAATGTTAGAGATAGAATCATCCTCAGATCTCACCCATGTTCTATAGTCGCTTCTTTGTTAGATGCAGTGGTCCCTATAGCAATGTTGCCTTAGTTCATGGAGATAATCATAATTTAGGTTTATGCATTCTTTTAGTGTTTTGTTGTTTTGGGTTGTGTGAGATTGGTTAGGGTTTAAAGTTGATTTTGTTGATGTGGGGTTAATATATAGTTGTCAGTGTGGCTTTTGACTGCAGTAATTTTTTTTTATTGGAGTTGTTATTGTTGAAGTTAGCATCTTTGCTAGTAGCATTTGTTGATTCTTTGATGTACTACTGATGTTTTATCTAGTAATTGCTAATTTGATAAAAAAAAAAAAAAAATTGGTAGAGGTCAGCGGTGGTTGCTTTTATTTTTTTATTAAATCAATCCAATACCAAAAAGAGTCCATTCTTCCATTAGATACATCAAAGCCAGCTAAGGATGTCAAAAATTTGGCCGATGGCTGGCAAACTCTCATAAACAAGAACCTTGGACATGTGTAACTAATGATAACAGGAACCCGATCCATAACCAAGTACAACAGTTAAAATAAGACCATTTGGTTTAGTGACATAAGTGTCTCCTTCGTAAGTGGGAGATTGTGAGTTTGACTCACGATAAAAATATTTCAACTCAGTTTTTTTTTTTTTTTTTTTTGAAGGAAAATAAATTAAACAGCAAAACCTTTAGGGCAACCAGAGTTTATGAGATCAAACATCAGGGCTCTAGAAGCCTGAGGTGGCACCCTATCTTTCCAAGTAGATTGTATAGTCGTAATGTGACCTAAGTTAGCTAAAGCATTAGCAACGAAATTTGCCTCCCTAAAAACATGTTTAAAAGAGATTGATAGGAAACTAGAGGCAATGATCCTAATGTCTTGGACAATCTTGATTAGTTTCCAAGGGGGGTCAATCACTCCATTAACTGCATCAATTACAAGTTTAAAGTCACCTTCCACTTCAACTCTTCTGAAACCACTCTCCCTTACTTGAATTAAGCTATTTCGCAGTAAGGCTGGGATCGGTTATGTTTTTACAGTTCAAGCAATGGAACCGAGACCGAACCGAGTTGTAATTCGGGTTATGTGTTTTTCAGCTTCAGAACCGAGATGGAACCGAACCGAAAACAAACGGTTCAGTTCTCGGTTTTTACGGTTCCTGCACCACTTTCAACTTCAGAAGTTCAGAACTGCAAATTATGACCATTATCAGTTTGTGACCATTATCAACAATTCAACATCATAATTGAAACTTTGTAACTGTTTCACAAGTACAAAACACTCAAAACTACATCAGTGCAACTTGCAAACTATCCAATCAATACAAAATTACAAACTATCCAACTTGCAAAATGCAAAAGTGCAAAGTACAAACTGAAACAAAACAAGTAAGGCAGTAAGCAACTAACTGAAATAAGCAAAACTGCAAACACCAAAACTGCAACATAACCAACACTCCAACACTTTTCAGTTTACTGAGTTTAAAAATTAAAACTGCAACTGCAATTCTAAAAAACTGAATCATTGATGAATTGGAAGTAGTTCAATGATAGCAACTAGCAAGTTAGCAACAACTAATGAATTCAAAATGGAAAAAAAAATGGTAATCAAACAGAATTGTTAAAATAGCTAAAAAAATTGAAATAAGTAAATAGAAAGCAAAGAAAAGCAACTGCAAAGCAAGTTAAGCAACTAAGGCAGTCCACAGAACACATTCATCACAGCAGCCACAACTCCAAACTTCCAAAGCAAATCAATGCACAGCAGCCACAACTGTTGCACTGCACAACTCCATCTGCATAATTCAAAAATTATATCAAATGAGGTTCCAAACATTGAAATGCCTGCATACCAGCTAAAATTAGTAAATTACAATTACCATATCTGTAATTCACTGATTTGACATTCTAAATGAAAACGAAAAACATGAAAAGCATTCAAAAATTATAAATCTGCAATTGTAAGATAGTTCATACCTTGACAAAGCATTGACATATCATTTTTTCAGTTTCCTCTTCTTGGTTGTAGGAGCTGAAGCTGAAGCCTCAGAACTCTTGGCTATTCTCACACTTGGTACTTCTGCAGATCCACCAACAAAAGTGTTGTTGGCCTTCTCAGCCTTGTCTTTGTCCTCCTTTTCATGTTCTGCAGAAAAAGAACAAATCAGAAACACTAAAACTTAAACTTAAACTTAAATTAAAAAAGAGCAAATCAGAAACTTGGAAATACATACCAGCTTCAAGTTGTTCATAAGCTTCCATTTCCTCCACACTTGGAATGTACTACAACCCCATAATTGAATCAGACTTTAGCCAATTTTGCAAGCAAATAAGCTTTTCAACTGTTCTAGGAGTCAAAGAGCTTCTGTATGGATCTATCACCCTCTTTCCAGTACTGAAACTGGACTCACTTGCAACTGTAGACACTTGTATGGCTAATACATCTCTGGCCAATGATTGCAAGTTGGGATATTTACTTCCATTCAGCTTCCACCATTCCAAAATCTTCCAATCATCCTCTTCTCCTTGCTTCACTTCAGGTTTTTTTATAGGGTCCAGCAAATAACAATCCACTTCATGTCCGACAACAACTTCATTGTTCTGTTCAAGCTGCCTATTCCAGTCTTCTAGCATAACAGCCCTTTTCCCACTTACTGTCCTTGATCTGCCTCGACTCTTACTGGTTGCTGTGTCATTAGTAATGACCTCTTTCTTCTTCTGCCCACTTTCTGCACCATTAGACTGACTGTACAAGTCACAAAGTTCTATAACAAGTTGCTTCACTTCCTTCGATTTTTTCTTGATCACATCAGCAGGCAAATTCAGCCACACTTCACACACTCTACCAATGTTTCTCAACTTATACCTAGGATCTAAGACCACAAAAACTAGGAAAAGTTGGTTCATGTCATCCAAGGAAGCAAAGTACTTGTCATACTTGGACTTCATTTGGATTGCCATGTCATACAAGACTGTGTCAGCTTCATTTGAATCAGGCCCTATACCAAGCGAGCTAAGTTCTTCAAGCTAAGCTTCAATGGTAACAACATCATGGAAGGCCTTGTGTGCAGTAGGGGTTAGTGAAGCGCTCACATTGAGGGTCACATCATAAAAGACCTTCAAAAACTTCACAAAAATGCCTGCATTTTCCCAATCTGTTTCAGTTGGTGGCCCAACTCTTTTCGTAGGCACTCTCCTCCTACTTCCAGCCTCTGCCTCATCTTCAGCAATTTCTTCATCTTCATCAAAATAATTTCGGAACCTTTCATCATCATCATACAATCTCTCAAATGCTTTTTTCAACTCCAAAGCTGTGTCCAACATAAGAAATGTGGAATTCCACCTTGTTGGAACATCTAAAATGCAAATCCTATTACACTCAACTTTCTCCTTCTCCACACATTTTTTAATTTCATCAAGTCTAGAACCTGAACTCCTAACATATCTTACGGCATTCCTTATGCAAGCCACTGACCTCTCCATCAACTTCAAACCAGACCTCACAATGAGGTTTACAATGTGAGCTAAACATCTCACATGCATAAACCTACCTCCACAAATCGGTTTAATCTCCCAACTACACATTTTCTTCCTAAGATAATCAATGGCATGCTTGTTCACAGATGCATTGTCAACAGAAACAGTTAAAAGTTTATCGATTGACCAATCAAGGAGACAAGACTCTAGCAGTTTACCAATCATTATACCTTGGTGATTTGGAAAAACACAAAATGCAAACACTCTCTTATGCATTTGCCATCCCCTATCAATAAAATGAGAAGTAACTACCATGTAGTTTATGTTTTGACAAGAAGTCCAAGTGTCTGTTGTTAAACTAACACAATGAGACTTCAATTCCCTCCTCAACTCCTCCTTCTTGGCATCATACATGCGAAGAAAGTTTTTCATTATGACTTTCCTACAAGGGACTTTAAAAAGAGGCACAGCAACACTACAAAAGTAATTAAACCCAGGTTTTTCGATGAAACTAAATGGAAGTTCATCGACAACAATCATATGAGTAGCAGCTTCAATGCAATTATCCTGACTCCAATTCACAAAAACTAAACTGCCCTGCCCTCTTTTCCCATCACTGGTTAACACTTGTTGCCCAGATTCTACCTTAACTCTACCCGGGTACCCTTTACAGACTATCTCTATTTGTTTCCTAAGAGATGAAGTACCATTATCATAAGGATTGCATGCCAAATGTGTCAGATAATACTTACATTGAGCTCGTTTGGTATTGCCAACCACCTTCTCAACTGCATCAACAGTCTCGATTAATGGATGATCCACCTTTGTGAAATGATCCCAGACATCTAACCTCTGCTGGCCTTTCTTTCCTCGTTTTCTTTTCACAGCAGCAGTGCTTCGAGCAGTACTTCGAGCGTTGCTGGGTTTTGGGGCAGCTTCTGGGTTGTTGCTTGCAACAACCATTTCATTGCAAGCAGAGGATGGTCCAGATTGCTCGGAATCAGATCGGCTAGACCCAGATTGTTCGACTTCGACACCAGGAGTTTGGACTGTTTGGGGCATGGTGTTTCGATTGGGAATGAAAATCGACTAATCGATTTGGTTGTTTGGGAATGAAAATCGACTAATCATGTTTCGAAGTGCTATTATGATTCAATCTGACTCAATCGACTAATCGATTCAATCTGACTCAATCGTCTAATCAATTCAATCTGCTGATATAGTGATATGTTTAGGGTTTCGAACTTTCGATCGAATTGGGGAAGAACTCAAGAACACATGAGAGGAGACACAGGAGAGGATTTCATCGGGTTTGGTTAACTGGCTGATATGTTTAGGCCTTAAGGTATAAGTGGAGACACGTGTGTAATACCTCGGTTCTGAGGGGTGAAGAACAGATGAAACCTAGACCGAACCGATCTCCTCTTCCTCAGTTCAGTTTTAAAATGGCACCAACAATTTCCGTTCAAGAACCTCGCCGAACCGACCATTTCAGGTCAGTTCCTCGGTTTATCGGTCCAAAAACCCCACCCCTATTTCGCAGTGCAATGGCTTCGGCAAGGGGGACTGTTGTACAACCAGCGGTGTGGAGGCTGTAGCAAGAGGATTGCCAACTTGGTTTCAGATAACAAAACCTCCAGCTGCAGAATCTCTAGAGACAGATTCGTCAAAGTTTATCTTTACATGATCAGCTTTGGATGTTCCCATTTGGTTGTGAATGGACGAGATACTCTTCGAGCTCCATAGGGTTCAAAACTTCAACTGAGTTAAAAGTTACAAGTTACAAGTTACAACATCAAGCTATTGAAAAACCCTAGAAAAATTAGAGAGAATTCTTGAAACTGTTATCTAAATTCTAGTTTTAAATGGAGAGATATAATTAGCTTACATCGAAATTGGCAGTTGCACTAAGAATTAAGTTTGCATGGGGTGTTAAATCATGAGTTAACATTAAGTTACTGTGTTCTCGACTCTTGAACCAAAAGGTGCTGAAGGTTCAGAAGGTGCTAAAGGTTCAGAATTCAGAATTAACCTTACACAAACAAACATATATTCATGAAATACAAACAAGGATTGAAAATGAGATTACTAAGATGATGCTAAAAGAACAAATATTCTGTTCTATCAAATAGTTTTATAATTTATAATGGAGTAGACAATATTACTTGATCATTGTGAGAAAAGAGACCTTCCCTTATATAAACGTTGGTATTTTTTTTTTAAGAGCTAAAATCATTTTAACTTCCTATACTTTATACCTAAAATAGGTTGTGCTTTTGAACTTCTAATTTGATTTAATGTGCACTCTTACTCTCCAATTTGCTAAAAAATTATGAATAGAACTAATTAGTTAAGCTTCATGGTATGCGACCTATTCCTAGAAGGAAGCGACTCTCCAACTAACTTGAAAACCCTTGGGTACCCTACAGGGAAACAGAACACATATCCGATGTATTGACCTATGGAATTGGACTGGACTTGGACTTGTACTTAGACTGACCTATGCAATTGGACTGGACACGAACACTATGAATTGGACTTGTACTTAGACTGACCTATGCAATTGGACCGGACACGAACACTATGAACTGGACTTGGACTATAGGACAACTAACATTGGTTGGTATTATAAAACATCATTTTTTTCATTAACGCTTTATGCAAAACACAATGAAATCAAAACATATCCCATATCGAACAATTCGCCTATACCAAACCCTAGGAGATCTTTTTTCTCTCAACCCTAGTTGTAGCCTTCAAGAGTGCACCCTAGTTTCTTCGCTTCTTCTCTTCGATCCTATGGCTTCACGTGAAGATGTAACTGCGAGTTTTGCTGCATCCCTTGCTTTTAGCAGAGGGTGATGGTGCTCCTGATCTTAGCAAGATTGGGGGTGGCCCTGTTGGTCATTCTTCCCAGGCTTTTCTCCTCGTGAAACCTCTGACACACCAACTTGTTTACCCATCTGCTTTCAACCTTCGCACTTGGGTGGTCGACAAGGGTTTCCAGGTTCAAAAGAAGGTGGGTGTGGCTCTTTTGCGTCTCACTTATCCTACTGTTGATGCTGTTCAGGAGGGTAGCCTTATATATCGATAAGGGCAAAGGGAAGCTCTAAACTTTCTGTTTCTCAGTACCTAGCATTTGGATTCTAGTGTTTTGCTATTTAAATTTAGCTTCTCTAGTTGTACACCAATTGAGGTCTCTAGGCGATTAGAGCTGCTCTAGCAAGGATTTAGGTAGTGTTGGACTTGTGTTCATATGGCTAGGTCTAAAAATTGTGGTCATTTAGTTTACAATGAAGGTTACCTGTCATTTGCTTGGTAGCTTAGGCCATCTAGGTTTTATTTAGTGTAAGACAACATATGATGTACGTGCTTTCTGGCCATGGATAAGTAATGAAATTATCTATTCCTAAAAAAAAATATAAAAAAAATAAATAAATAAAAATAAGGACTAAATTCAGTTTGCCTCCTTCAAATTTGGGGCAAACATCAGTTTGGTCCCTGACCTTTTTTTTTAATCATGATGGTCCTTGCACTTCTATTTTCCATCACGCAAGTCCAAAATTCAAATTTAGCTCGAAAGGTGACGTCATATGCTGAGCTTAACAAGACATCCGGGCCCACTTTTCAGATTTTAAATCACTAATAAGGGCAAAATAGACATTTCTAATTTAATTTTTTTTTTCTTTTATTATCTAATTTCTAATTTTTTTTTTCTTTTTTCTCTCTATTCTCTCTCTCTTTAGCTTCACTTTGCCTCTCTTTCTTGCCGCACGGTCTCTCTCTCTCTTCCCGACCTCTCTTCTTCTTCTCTTCCTCTGCCATCACCGGAGACCACCACCTCCAACCATGAGCACCGCCGCCTCCGCCCTCACTCTCTAGCGCTTCTCCCGACTCTCCTCAGCTAAAGACTTCACCTTTCAGCTACTCCAAGAAATGGGTCAGGACAATTTCACCCCCCAGAAGAGGAGCTCAAGTGGGTTGCCTACCACCACCGCCACCTCAGCCCAAGCATCCTCCGCCGGCCACGTCCTGCCACGTGGCCGCCAGATCCAAAAGACGTTCAACAACATCAAAATCACCATCCTCTGCGGCTTCGTCACCATCCTGGTCCTACGTGGCACGATCGAAGTGGGCAACCTCGGCAGCTCCGAGGCCAACGCCGTGAACCAGAACTTAATCGAGGAGACAAATCAGATCCTGGCCGAGATCCGATCCGACAGTGACCCCAACGACCCGGATGAGTTCATCAACGGCACCCAGATCAGTAACCCGAACGTGACGTACACGCTCGGACCCAAGATCTGAAATTGGGACATGGAGAAAAGGCGGTGGCTTCAGTCGAACCCGGAGTTTCCGAGCTTGGTGAACGGTAAGCCTACCCGGATTTGCTGTTTGATCAGAAGTCTTGGATTGCTTTGAATACTGGGAGTTTTCTATTTAGGAATTGCTAGTGGTCTTTGGATTTGCTTGATGCTTGGGCTCCGATGGGTCCCAAGGGGCCGATAAGAGAGGAGGCCGGGAAGGTTTTGACGGAAAATTTGAAGGGGAGGCCGACGTTTGAGGTGGATGATCAGTCTGCATTGATATACTTGTTGCTGTCGCAGAAGGATCTGTGGATGGAGAACGTTTTTGTGGAGAATTCGTATTACTTGCATGGACATTGGGCTATATTGATGGATCGGTATGAGGAGATGATAGAGAAGTATCATCCGGGTTTGGGGGATGAGAGGTGGCCGTTTGTGACCCATTTTGTGGGTTGCAAGCCTTGTGGGAGTTATGGGGATTATCCGGTGGAGAGGTGCTTGAGCAGCATGGAGAGGGCTCACTACTAGAATAAAGTTCATAGACATCAGTTCACAACTGATGTTAAAAAAAAAAAAATCCGATGTCTTAGTGGGTGATGT
>LYNE01002484.1:3744-19575 GCA_001662545.1 Rosa x damascena | reverse complement strand
ATGTCTGGTCCAGCTCAGCATATGACGTCACCTTTCGAGCCAAATTTGAATTTTGGACTTGCATGATGGAAAATAGAAGTGCAAGGACCATCATGATTAAAAAAAAAGGTCAGGGACCAAACTGATGTTTGCCCCAAAGTTGAAGGGGGCAAACTGAATTTAGTCCTAAAAATAACATATCCCACATCGAAGAACATGTTCATGGAATAGGTGTCCATTTTTTTCTTTCATCAATCAACTTAGATAATTTTTTTTGAACTAATTCGCTCTTTGTGTTTTAGCTTTTCAACATCTTTTGTTCCCCTGCTTTATTCCCAATGTGTCAAATGGATGATTTAACACTAATTAGATGAAAAATTGCATATCATTTAGAACCAATTCTCGACCTCGATCTCATTGAGTCAAACTTGTTACAACCAATTCTCGATCTAAAAATAGTTCAGGAGCTTCAGAAAAAGAATGTAAAACTCATAAGAACTTTTATCTTCCTGGTTCTCAAACCAAAATCAATGTTCACTGTTTTATTGCAACGAATCCTATGATAATAGGGAATGGTATACTTCAGAATTATTCAGCACTTGGATTCTCAAGCACATGTTCTGTTTTCATCTAGGGAACTTAGCTTTACTTCATATTGATAGTGGATTCTCAACCCTTGTTCCGTTTTCGTTGAGATAACTTTGGTTTAGCTAATTAACTGATATTATTTCTTTGTGATGCTTAGGAGTAAAGAAGAAGGAGCAATCTAAATACGCATGCAAGGTACTGCAGTGAAGGAGAAATGAAGGACAAACGGAATATGAAGTATTGGCAAAGGCTTATCTTCATTTATGTCTCTAGTTATTTAGTTCTAGGCATTTGTGAACTGTTATAGACTTAAAACTTTTGTTTCATTTCGACATTTTATGAATAGAAATACTTGGGATGTTGTTATGCACTTTGAGCATCAATATTCATGAAAATTGGTTTGCTTACGATATGTATTCTCACTTTGATGTTTTTCACGAAGAGCTTATGTATGCAATCAGTCAAAAGAAAATCACTTTTAACTTTGAAGTTGAAGCAAAAGAAAGAAAAACAAAACAGCTTCAAGTAAAAAACTGATCTCACAAAAGAATAAGCACAAGTAAATGAGCAAGGAAGTAAACTCTAGATTAAGTGCAGAAAAGTAAATAGCAATAAAGTAACTTGCAAGAATTAAAAAAGCGGTAACGTAAAGAGTGGAAAGATAAACGGTTTGATATATAACTTAATTGTTTGGTTACCAATCACTATTTGCTTCATCCATTGAACAACCTAAAAGTCCTTGTCTCCAAGGCATTGAACCTTCAGCTAAGTCAGAATCACACTCACTACATCTACAATTACACACTTGGCCTCTCGACTAAGTGCTGGCACACCCTGCATTTCATTTAAGAAGGACGTTTGTTCCTTGATCTCTCGACTATATCGGCCGAGGTGATTTTCAAAGGCAACAGCTAGTTTGAACCGGTGCGCGTGTTGTGATTTTATAAATTTGTTGCCTTCTGTTGTATGCAAAACTTGATGGAAATGAGAGGAAATGATGAATATATACTAGTTGATTGGGAGATATAAAACTTGCATTTTCGTTTTGTCGTGACATAAAACTTGCCCTTTGTGGATGCAAGCGATCTAAGAAATAGTGAGGGTGGGGGGAGTGACACAAGACGAGAAAATAGCTGGTTACAGCTTTTTTTTTTAAGTAAAGATGAAATTGTATTAATGATTTATACGATTACAATCGTACTGAATGTCAGAATCAAAACCAAAACCTGCTAATCTATGAGCAACATGGTTAGCAGTTCTATAAGTATGATGAACACCTATAGAATGCAATTCACCCAACAAACCTCTAATTTCTTCAACAATAATTCCCAAAGGAGAAAAATCTTGGTCGTCTGCTGTCACAGCCTTTACAGCCTCTAAACAATCACTCATTAAAGCAACATTTGTTATACCAAGTGCCTGGATGATCTCCAACCCAAATTTAATAGCAAGCAACTCAGTATGATAAGCAGAAGACACATTAGGCACCCTATAAGCAAAGCCAACAATAAACTCACCCTTCTCATTACGTAGAACACCTCCAATGCCTCCATGCTGTAATGAAGGAACATAAGCACCATCAACATTCAAACACAACATACCAACCATGGGAGGGGACCAGGATGCATTAGCTTTCGTCCTCTTGCAGGTTACCGGTGTCATGCTTCTTCTAGCTTGAAGAAACTCTTCATACCAAGCCATAGTACAAGCAACAATTACTGGTGCTTGTTTAGCATTATCATTCCACAATTTATCATTTCTATTCTTCCAAAGCCCCCATAGAATCATTAACAGCTTAGAAAAAATTTCAGATGAGAGACTGGATGCCTGTTCCAGTAACCATTCCTTGAAAATAAAAGAAGGAGTAATGGGAACCTGAAAAGAGAAAGGAGGCTTACATGAACAAGAGAAAAGGATAATTCACTATTTGAGGAAAAATAGGTAGTTTGACACTATTTTGCCTAAAAAGAAGAATCTCTTTTAGGATGAAATAGAGTTGCCACTGCCTTTAGAGGATACTTTCTGTGTGCGGTTGCTCCAGTGGTTTCAATCATGTCTAAGTCTTCCCCTATTGTACCATGAGGCAAAGCCCAATCGAACTTATACAAAATGTTTGCCAAAGCAAGCTCTTTAACAACCATAGCAAACTGAATTCCAGGGCAACCCCGTCTTCCAGCCCCAAATGAAATTAGTTCGAAGTTATTCCCTTTATAGTCTATGGCATTGTCTAAAAATCTTTCTGGCTCGTACCACCCAGGTTTTGTGTATGACTTAGGGTCTCTTCCAAGCGCCCATGCATTTGTTAGGATTGCGGCTCAATATCTAATTCCTTGTCTGTTTTGGATTCTTTACTTCTGAAGGCTTTGGGTAAGCAATTCTAGTGTATCTAGGATTTATGGAGTTTTTCCTTAGAAGTAAAGGTTTAGGATTGAAGATCCTTTTGGGAGTCGGACTAATCGTGAGCCTATAAATAGTCATTCAGGGTTACTGGTTTGGTGTGTGCTTTCCGAGATTGGAAGACACCATTTAGAGAAGATGTGAGTTGAAAGAGACTCATTCTAGGAGGTGCCGTTGTGGGTTGAAAGAGACTCATTCTGGAGGGTGCCATTGAGACATCGTTTAGAGAGATCCGTGTGTGGATCAATTGAGTGTTCTGATAATTTGAGAGATTTTAGAGAGTTGCAAGCTTTGAGAGATCGGGTGTATTTGGGAATTCTCTATTGAGAATTTGGGTTGTGAGGAGAGAGGTTGTGATGACCTGGTTTTCTGTTATTTAATTTTGGTAATTAATAATGGACCAGTTGTACGAATATTTGTTATTGTACTTTATTCGTAGGTTGTATGTGGAGTGGAATGGGTTTTGTACGTATAATTATTCGAATTTCACAGTTTAAGGGGTTGTGTGAAGTTTGAATTTTTATATGTTGGGATTATTGGAAAACTTCCTTCACAAAAGTTGTAGAACGCGTCGATACGAGTTCGTGGACATGTGGAACGCATAAATCGGAGTTCGTATGAGGAAGTTATGGCTATTGGAAGAAGTTTCCATTTTAGTATAAATAGGGAAAATCTGAAATTTTATTTCATTTTTCCCTTTCCTTTTCCGGAAACCCTCCCCTCTCTCTCTTCTCTCTCGGTCGATACCTTCAGTATCGAAGATTTCAGACAGACCCGACCCGAACCCGGTATTCCGACCCGGTCAGAACTTGCAGCTCCGGCGACCTTTTCCGGTGAAACGAGCCCAGATCAGTTCGCCTCCTCCGTGTGCTCCTCCCTGTGGTACTCTCTAACGTCGATTCTTACTGTGTGCGACGGAGAAAGGTGGTGCAGCCTAGTGTTTTCGGACCCGACCGGAAAACACAGTTCCGGTGACGTCAAGGCTTCAGGCTTCCATCTTTGGGTTCGTGGGAGGCTCCTTGATCAATCTATGGTGTTTGTTTCGATCGATTTACGTGGAAATCGGTTCAACTCAGATTTGATTACTGTTCACGGCTTGTGAGGTAGTTTTCGACCCTTTATGCTTATTTTCTGACTTCGAGCTAGTTATGAGAATCCACAAGCAGGCTTAGATGAAGCTTTTTTATGTTGGGAGTTTTGTGAAATAATGAGTTTTGGACAGCAGCGGTTCGCCTCCGTCTGTGGCGGCGTTTCGGCGGTGTTCTGGCCATGTAGGGAACTGTTTCTGGTATTATATATGTTCTACTCGTTGATATGAGCGTTTCGATATATAATATGCTAGTTTTGGAGTTCGAGTGGATTTGTTATGATTTTTACCGTTTCATATCGGTGAATTTATTCGATCCGTGAGGATTTGAGTATCCGATCGACTTGTGGTTTGGAAGTGTTCCGGAGACCTTGGGAGGTCTTGGATGTGTTTCGCCTCGATTGGCGCCACTTTGGGGATTTTAGTTCAAAACAGGGGTTTCGGACTTAAATCAAATGTGAATCATTACTAAGTGGAAACCGTATGTGATTAGGTACTTGACGAAGTATTTGGACGGTTATTCTGTGGTTTGACTACTTATTCTGCATTGAAGACGCAACAGGAGTTTCGAGGTGAGTTAATCTCACAAGGATCTTTATGAACAGAAGTACCATTATTGTTTTGGCGTTAATTAATTAACTGCAAACTATAGTTGGTATTAGTAGGCATTCTTGAGCGAATGACTACGTATAAATATATATATATATATATATATTTACGCGAAATATATATATTCTTGTGGATGGTATTTGATGAATAATATGCATGATGATGCTTATATTATTGTTGAATGTGACTTTTCATGGAAACAATATTGTGGAAAAAGATGTTTTCTATTGTTGAAATGTATTGAGTTTGATGTTACATTTTTGAGTCAAGTGTGACTCATTTAAATGTATTGGTCTTTGTACCAAGGGTCACAGATGGTGAGCAGGGATAGGAAAGTCGAAATTAGATATTTGTAACGTTTTAGGTCAGGTGTGACTTACTTAACGTTTGACTTTGAGACCAGACGGGGTCTAAAGATCATATGTTACAGATGGTGACAGGTTGCAGATGGCGACCTTGATGTTTGATTTCATGATCAGACGGGGTCTGAAATCATATGTCACAGATGGTGACAGGTCGCAGATGGTGACCAAGGCAGGAAATAGGTAATCACGTCCTTGGTAGGACGAGTGATTACGATTTCAATAGAGCTCTAGTCTGTCTGCCATGATAGCTTATGGGAGTAACGGTCGAGGTTGTTGGAGACTCATAGGTATGTAGTTTAAAGGAGAGTTCCGATGGTATTCTTCTTTAATTGTCTAGATGAGACTTGAATTGCTACTTGATGGTTAAGTTAGCAAATAGAACATTGTCACAGCGGTGACTCATGTTGTCCTTTCGGTGGAAAGGATATGGAATGTTAGAATGAGTCATGGCTGCATGTTTCCTTAAGTAGATTGATGTGAGTTGTTGATTGATGTTCATGAGTTACTCATACGGGCTTGCAAAAGCTTACCGGGTTTGTTGTTTGGCAACCCCGGTGCACCATTCAAACGGTGTAGGGGTTAATCCTGCAGGTCAGGGAAATCGTGGCTGAAGCTGAGGTAGCTTGTTGGCAGCAGAACGGGTAGGAAGCAAATTTTGTTGGCTTTGCCAGTATATGACTTCCGCTATGTAGTGAGCTCTGAGGAGCATTTACGTTTTATTTTGTGATGACAATTTAATTCGTAAATTTGTGTAATATATAACTCTGTGGAGCGAGTGTATATTAACTTGGATTGGTTCAGGGCATCAGTATGTACTTGTTTTAACGGAAAGATGTTCCAGGTATTTGTATTGATGACTGAACGTTCACGCATGTATAATTATGGGATTATATATATCGATTTTTATTGTTGTTAAAAATCAGGGGCGTGACAGAGGTTATTTGAGTGGAAGAACTAAAACATTCTTCAAAAGTTTGTAATCTTCTTCTCGTTTAGTGGATCCACCATCATCATCACCCGGGGACGTAGGTCAACTGTTTGACCGAACCTCGTCAACAATCTTGTGTTTGCTTGCATAGTTTGTGATTACTGTCTTCATTCGGTTTCGGTCTTGGGCTAGGGAATTCGGAAGGTGACCCGAATTTCCTAACAAGTGGTATCAGAGCTCTTGGTTCAAGAGCGACCATGAAGACGTTGGAGAAATTTGGAAATCAAGATAAAGACAAGACGTAGAGTGCTATTGTTGTATGAGTTTCGAGCATATCAGATATTAATGTGGAAAGTTGAAGGCTAAGGAAAATTGAGGAGCTACTCCAGGCATGGCTAGTGAAGATTTCGAAGAAGATTATGGAGATGCAATTGTGATCACATCATGTTCAGAGAAGCCACAAGCTGAGTGGATCTGAGATATGCATGGGTTGTTTCGAACACATACAGATTGATTTTTTCTTCCTACGGGCCTGTGTAGGGGGGTTTAGTGAAGTGGGTTTGTGCCTAAAACCTACGAAGTCGCTAGTGTTAGAACAATCAAAATTGAGGTACATGATGGATCAAAGGACTTTAGTGAATGTCGCCATGTTTCTAGTTTCGAGAGAAATCTGATATTTCTTGGGACATTGGATTTTGAAGACCACAAGATGATTGTGGGTTAAGGTGGAACTTTTTTGAAGTGTTGAATGGAGCACTCATTCTGATAAAAGTTAAGCAAGTAAAGGGTTTCTATCGTTGAGAAAGGAGCTTTGTTCGAGGTGGAACTAACTATTCCACTAAGAGTTTGGTTCAAGGTGGAAAGATTGGCAATCTTGGTTCCTATAGGCATTCTGGGAAGATGAGCAATAGTAAATGTGGAGGAACGAAATTTGCTTATGAGATGAAATTTCAAGAGCAACAAAAAATTGCAGCAGTCCTTAAAGGGAGGCAGACCCATAAGGATCCTAACACAAGTTTGTGGTGGAGATATGCTAGCTCATGCATATTCCACAATCAGAGTGTCACCCACTTTGGAGAGTAGAGTTAATGAGGAAGTTGAGAAGCAAACTTGGCGTTCTAAGAGTGATGCGTCAAGAGAAGATTTCCATGGAGTTTATGGTGAGAGAATTGTTTCAGGGGGATGTTGCTCAAGATAAGTTGTGCAAACCATTAAAGATCACTCCTATTAGGTTTGGCAACTTTGGTGAAGCCTTGGATTGCATGCAATTAAGTGGCTGCACGTTGCATGTTTGGGGAAAAGAGTTGTTATCCAAGGGTCAAGTTGGAGCGGTTGTGAAACTTGGCAAACTAGTTTGGCTAGTGGTGTGGTGGTGATCGTGGTTCGTTGAGAAGACCCAAGGAAGCTTGCGTTCAGTGAAAGTTTAGAGATTTGAGCCGAGGTGGAAATTGTTAGGATTGCAGCTCAATATCTAATTCCTTGTCTGTTTTGGATTCTTTACTTCTGAAGGCTTTGGGTAAGCAATTCTAGTGTATCTAGGATTTATGGAGTTTTTCCTTAGAAGTAAAGGTTTAGGATTGAAGATCCTTTTGGGAGTCGGACTAATCGTGAGCCTATAAATAGTCATTCAGGGTTACTGGTTTGGTGTGTGCTTTCCGAGATTGGAAGACACCATTTAGAGAAGATGTGAGTTGAAAGAGACTCATTCTAGGAGGTGCCGTTGTGGGTTGAAAGAGACTCATTCTGGAGGGTGCCATTGAGACATCGTTTAGAGAGATCCGTGTGTGGATCAATTGAGTGTTCTGATAATTTGAGAGATTTTAGAGAGTTGCAAGCTTTGAGAGATCGGGTGTATTTGGGAATTCTCTATTGAGAATTTGGGTAGTGAGGAGAGAGGTTATTTGAGTGGAAGAACTAAAACATTCTTCAAAAGTTTGTAATCTTCTTCTCGTTTAGTGGATCCACCATCATCATCACCCGGGGACGTAGGTCAACTGTTTGACCGAACCTCGTCAACAATCTTGTGTTTGCTTGCATAGTTTGTGATTACTGTCTTCATTCGGTTTCGGTCTTGGGCTAGGGAATTCGGAAGGTGACCCGAATTTCCTAACAGCATTAACCATAACTTGTGTATTAGCCTTGATCTCGTAACCTTTTATTTTCACATCTTGGGCAGTAGCAATGGAAATGGAGGATGTAATCGAAAGGTCTCTTTGGTCACTGCCTTCAAGTAGTGCATTCCAACCAAATCATCCTCTGTTACGTCCTTTTCATTTCCGACTATCCTCCTAACTTCATCTTGCAAATTCTTCATCACTCTTGGATTCCTTAGAAGTTCAGACATTGTCCACTCCGGGGCCGCAAATATGGCATCAGTGCCACCGGAAAACACATCCTACAAACAAATGCATGTAGCTCAGTTAAATTAATCCTAACATATATACATGTATATAGCTATATGTGTCGAGTCGACTCATTACTACTTTTTCATTTGATGAAACCAGTGATGACTTTTAATTATTCATTTACTTTGAAAACAAAGAAGAAGAGAAATTATATATAATTAGACACCTGGAATATATGTGTGTGTGTGTGTGAGAGAGAGACAGTAGACAGAGTAAATAACAGAGATTGCATGTTAATTTGTCAAATACCAGGATGATGGCCTTTATGCTAACACAATCAATAGGAAAACCAACTGCATTTTCTTTTTGAACCCAAAGCAAAACATCCACCAAATCCTTTTCGTTCTCATTATCATCATCATTTAAATTGTTTGATTTATCCATATGCTCTTGAGTAACCATATCAAGGAAGGCATCCATCCGTTTAGCCAGATCATCTAGTTTTGCGTCGAAACCATTCACACGGGTGAACCAAGCAAGCCATGGGATATAGTCACCAATATTGACCCTTGTGAAGAACTCTGTCAGCTCTACAGAAAGATCCATAAACAACCTCCCACGACCTTCCCCGAGATCACTGTACTTCCTACCCATAGCAACTCTACAAATGACAACATTAGTAAGCTTCATAAACATATCGCTTAAATTTAAAACCGACGATGTTGATGAGGAGGAGGAAGATGTCTCCCTACAAGACTGTTCTTTGTTGCTCATCATGAGTATCGTTTCCTCTAGTCTCACGGTGCGAAAAGAACGAACCCTTCTGTTGCTCAAAAGATTTAAGACACAGACACTTCTCATCTGCCTCCAATACTCACCATAAGGTGCCGATACTATGTCCTTGTAATTGTAGAGAACCTTCTGAAAGAAGACAAACTTGGGTCTGTCCGAGAATGCAATGTCATGGGTTTTGAAGATCTCGGAGGCAGCCTCAGCTGTTGAGACAACAAGCACCGGCCTGCTTCCGAGATGGAGTAGCATTAGATCAGGCCCATGGTGTTGCGCTAGAGTTTGAAGAGAGCGGTGAGGGAGTAACCCTAGCCGGTGGAGGTTTCCGATCACAGGAAGCTTTGGTGGAGATGGTGGTACTGAAACTGATGATGAGTTAGTATGAGGAGAAGACCATCTGTATAGGAGGAAAAGGAAAATGGCGAGAAGTGGTACATAGTTGGGCGAAAAGAGTTGCCAGAAGATTGAGGTTTCGTTCAGTTTTAGTTCCAGAATTTGCAGGAGATTTGACATCTTCTTCTCTAGCTATAAGTATTGTATGAGGGGTGATCCATTTATAAGATTTGAGCCTATGCAGAATGCAATGCGTGCTTAATCAAAAACATACATTGTTAATATTAATTGATTTTGATCCTGATCGAGAGAATCTGCTGAAATGCAGATTTGCCCCTTCTTGTATTGGCAGATCTCGCCCTCAATCATAATTATTAAAACACTGTTAATATTAATTTATTATTTTAAAAACGATACGATGTCCTTCTCCGCCAGCTGATTTGCCTTTACTTGAAAGCTTCTGTACGTAATGCAGTGATTGAGGGAATAAAATCAGTAAAAGAGAATCCAGACTTCACCAGAAGATCACAAGAGATAGCGATTTGGGATTTGACATGCTGAATTTCACATATGCTTGTGTTTGTTTATCCACCATGATAGATGGATGTGAATGGCACATGACGAGTATTTGGAATCTTGGATAATGAGGGCAAATTTGAGGAATGCAGTACTAAATGACTGTCGGTAAAAGAAAAATGAAGAAGAAAGTAGGAAACTATAAAGATAAGAAAAGCAGGGTGCAAATTGACAATTTTTGGTACCATACCCCTTTTCATTTTCAAAACGCAATGGACTCATCGCCTCTATACAACGCATTCACAAAGATGAAAGACTTGATATCTTTCAGTTTGAGAAAGCAAATGTTCCACTTGCATTAGCTTCATACTCATCGCGAGATCTCATAATATTAGTAACTACTTGTTTCATGCATCTTGATCAATTGCAAGAAATTTCACAGCATCTTGGCCTTCTTATCAATTCTGTCAGGGATTTCAGAACAGTTAATAATATCAGCTCTTTACAGGTTGTAAGTTTGTACTTTGTAATGAAATCGTAAGTACAATTATACCAAATACCAATGGCCGGTAGACAAGAAGAGTATGTTGTATATTAAATCATAATCTTGCTCACTGAAATTGGATGGTAAAACTGTGCTTAAAACTTATGCAAGCCAGCAAGTGGAAGTGCTGCGTCTATCAAATCCACACACACAATTTACATTAGACTACTTAATTTCAACTGTGTTAATACTGTCTAATTACTCTGTCCACTGGAATACTGCATAAGAGTATAATGCTTGCACTAGTGCACCCTATGTTGCCTCTCTTCCTCGTAGAGTGCTAATTGTTTTCTGGTTGCAAATATGAAGAAAATGGGCATACTTTATAGGGGAGATAAGGAGAAGCAAGATAGTTTCCACTTGTCTCTGGGAAAATGCAATTAAATAAGAGTAATCAGTAGTTAGTTTATATATAGGAGAATTTATGGAACACTTTCTAAATTAAAATACTGAAACCTTGTTCTGGAAATTGATGGATGTGGTATGGAATCTATGATAACCAAATTGTAACTGGAATGCAGTCCATATAGAAACACAGTGGGGACTTGTTTCATGATTCATGAACAGTATACCTATATGCAAATCAGAAGATAATAGCGGCTGTTGGAAATTAAACCAAGCCCATTATTATTTACTTAGTATCTTGAGTTGTCTGGAGTCTTATAGTTTGTGAACCTTTCATATTCCAAGGTAGTTCGTAGTTGTACGTGTTTTTTAAATGTTCCATTCGAAAGACTTTCATGTAGTCTTTTAGTATTCTGTGTAAGTCTGCGACTCCCTATAGGTAGGTGAGTTTGTTTTGTTGTTGAGGCAGAACTGCAGAAGTCATTGAGATATCAATAAAGTTCTCTTCCTCTGACTTCTTATTTTCTCTCTTGGTTAGTGTTTGGAGTGAGTCATTTATTTTGTTTCCGTCTACTGCGGTGAACATATTCCCGCTGCTGTTATACCTGGGATTCTACAGCGGCCCTCATCTAACATCAGTACAGAACAATTGATACATTCCCCTTAACATCTGGCAAGATATCATTGAGTCAAACTTGTTACATGCACATCAAATCTCGATCTAAAAGTAGCTCAGGAGCTTCAGAAAAAAATGTGCAACTCATAATAACTTATAACTAATGAATTTGATAGAGTAATCTGGGGTTCACATTCAAAACCAATTGGCAGTTTTACAAGAAGTAATAAAACTATATTAACAACAATATCAAAACTGATGCATAATATCAAAACTGATGCACAAGATTATAGCTATTCAATGGAGAAGATTGAATGTCTTTAACAGCCCCCCTCAAACTTGGCGGTCCTGGACGGACAAGTTTGCCAGAAAGAAGAAGATGACGAGACTTGTGAAGTGGTTTGGCGAGTAAATCAGCTGGCTGATCCTTGGAAGGAATAAAGTAAACCCGGTGACTACCACGAGCAACCTTTTCACGAACATAGTGATAATCGAGCTCAATATGCTTAGTGCGGGCATGGAAAACAGGATTTGAAGCCATATAGGTGGTGCTTAGATTATCACAATGTAACAAAATTGGAAATTGAATGCATGCACAAAGTTCATATAGGAGATAACCTAACCAAGTCGTTTCGGCACTAGCATGGGCAAGAGATCGATACTCAGATTTAGCACTTGAGCGGGCGATGGTAGGCCCCATGATAAAGTAATCTGGGGTTCACATCCAAAACCAATTGGGAATGGAAGGAGTGGCCCAAATCCTTATAACCCCATAGGCAAGGTCCCATTTTTCCCATGTGGGATCTATAATCTCAACACGCTCCCGCACATGTGGTGAATTTTCAAGCCATACACGTGGACAACTTATACTGGGTGACGTGGAGCCCGTGTGGCTGTTAATCACTCACACGTGGAATAACCCGCTCTGATACCATGATAAAGTAATCTGGGGTTCACATCCAAAATCAATTGGCAGTTTTACAAGAAGCAATAAAACTACATTAACAACAATATCAAAACTGATGCATAATATCAAAACTGATGCACAAGATTATAGCTATATTATTAGCTATTCAATGGAGAAGATTGAATGTCTTTAGCAGAATTTATCTTCCTGGTTCTCTAACAAAAATCAATGCATCTTTGTCCGCAGCTTCTTTGAGCGGTGATATTCCTCCCAGCATTAATACTCCCTACTCCCTAGTGCTGCTGCCATCATCCTATCATTAAATTATTAAGCTTACCTTTCAGCTTTTTCATTCTCCGTGTGTCTTGCATTTGCACTGTCCTCATAGATTGCTCACAGTACTTCCTTCACTATTACTGTCATTTTCTTGGCCACTCTTTTTACCATCACCAATTTGATTTTCACCTCTCTTAACCAAAACAAGAGCCAAGTGAAGCTGATCCTCGGTCCCATCCTTATTAGCCCGAAATGACCAAACTTGAACTTTATCTCCTATAACGATACCATTCTGCTCCACAATCTCATTCCAGTTGGTTTTCGGCACATAAAGTTCCTCTTTCGACATCTTCCACCACTCCAAGCATTTCGGGTCTATCAATGGAAGCTTTAGGGTTTTATGCCTCTCAAGGTTTCCAATCTCATTAGGTTCCAAGAAATTCTTAGATAGGGTTTCATATGATGGCAAGGTCAATATGCTCTTGTCACACTTCACATCCCTAGCATTCAAACTCTTCTCTATCAACAAAGTCAATTGCTTCCCCTTCAATCTGCCGAGAATGATTTGCTTGTAATCTTCAGGCAACTCAGGACCAGTATTTGTACTAGGAGGTACGCCCTTCTTCGAACGTTTAAACTTGGGAACCCTAGCTTTATCATCCTGATTATAATGATCTTCAGAATCGTATTTCCATTTAGAAAAAAGAATGTCCGTAGTGATTTTTGTAGCTGCAGGCTTGGTCTTTGTTAACATTCGTCGATATACCACAAACCATCGTTTCTTTGGTGGTAACTTCGGCAGTATCAAGTTTACTTGTTTTTTGGGCATGGTCATGATTTGGGACAAGTCTAAACTATGTTTTGATTCCGTAATTGATGAGGGCACGACATTGTTCTTCTTGATCGTCGACCCGTTGACCACGGTGGCTGCCTTCTTGACATTCTTGATGACAATCTTCAGGTTCATGTTTCTCTTGATGTTTTTTCCCTTGATGATTGTCACTGGTTTCTCTTGGTCGTGTTAATCTTGGATCTTCTTCAATCCTTTTGAATCGTTGTTCTTAATTCTCTGATTATTCTTAAGCGGTGAATCGAGAATAGAAAAGGGTGGTTCTAAATAGGGATTTAAAGTACTCCTTATCTGATCAGGAATAGGAAAGCCTTGTAATATTGGGCTTCAAGCTAATGTTGCCCATCAAAAATTAGGAATGGGTAAAAGGTTCATGCTTTGAATCTCTAATTGATAGAAACTCAAGGTAAAAAATGAAACCACAGGGGCATAAGGCTACTCAAAGATTCTTCATGAATGTTGCTACTATTTTCCTAATTAAATCGAATTAATATTTGAAATTTCTTATACATATTTAGTTGCAGTATCCATGATGAAAATCGACTGCTTCTGCAGTTTTATCAGGATGACCCGTTGGCTGCAAGCTCTCTATCAATGCTACATTCACAAAGGAGCCCCAGAATTCTCAACACATATAAGGACAGTCAGGACCAAAACATGCAAGAACACTTAGAGGTGCTTATGTTTTGTCTGCAACGTTATTTTCAAAGTTTCAGTGTCCAAATTGCTCATAGCTCCTAGGTAGTGCTGTTAATATCGCTTAATCCTCTATTTAATTTAAAAAAAAAAAAGTTTTCAGCTTCCAAATGAGTTTAGTTTCTAAAATATATACAAATTCAAAGGTTCTGTATTTGGTATTTGCCTCAACTTCTACGCAAATCTGTTATACAATACAAGAATTAGCGTCTCTTATTTCATAATGCTGTCAAGTTTATCACCCAGAGAAGCTTACATCTGTGTATTAACTCAATATAAATGGAGAAAATCCTCAACATAGCCTACATTATAGTAGGCATGCATTAACATATGTAATCAAGATGCATAAATCTCCCCTTAAAAGAAATCATCGGAATCCACATCATCGAACACTTGAATGGTGTCCTCTTCTGCAAAGTTAAATAAGTCATCACTTTCTCCTCCTTCAAACCCAAAGGTGTCATATTCTTCTTGCTCCTGTGATCCTGGTAGGGGTGACAGCAGACTGTGTGGATCAAATTCCCCAAAAATGTTATATTCTTCTTGCTCCTGTGATGCTAGTAGGGGTGACAGCAAAATGTGTGGATCAAATTCCCCAAAACTGTTATATTCTTCTTGGTCTTGTGGTTGTGGAGGTGGTGATGGTGGTGGTGAAGGCATTAATTGCAATGGTGAAGGCCGCTGTTGCTCTTTTTGTTGTATAGAATTATGAAGTATTGGGCAATCTGTTGCATTTTGATGACCAAAATCACCAACATCGGAGAAATTCTTGTTCTGGTCCTGAAAAATATCTTCCCTGAAAAAGTTTTCAACATGTCCAAAGCCAGCTGCCAAATCCATGTTGCTGCTGCTCTGACCTGGTCCAATTTGCTCAGCATTAAAATAACTATAATCAAGCTGATTTCTTTGAGTTGGTTGCCCATATTTTTTATTTGATGTCTCATTACTACTTGAGTCCACATGAATAGGAATATCTGCAGAACCAAAGGCAGGTCTAGTGGGCATTTGACTATTGAGGTCCTCCAGAAAATGGCTTCTGAGTTCTGGTTGATATGGTGTGGATGTGGAGTACAGATTTGGGAGTTGGGGAAATTCTTCTTGAAAATTAAATGTTGATGCAGATTTTCTTGGTTGAGAACTTGCTGATTTGGAAGCTCTGATCCTTCTCTTTTCAATTGCTAGTTGTTCCCGCCTCAAGGAGTGGCGATATTTCTGCAAAAACAACATTGACTTTCATTTGGCAGGGAGTCAAGTTCAAGTATTACATTAGAGGGTTCCTAATATTCTGTAGTGATATGATGCCTAATCAAAAGAGAACAACAATTTTCTAAAGTGCTTATACTCTATCTATTTAATTATTTATCACATGGAACAAACCTGCAAATGGCTTGAAACATTTCTTCTCGTCAGTCCAGGAACATTCATAAGCTGAATTATTTTCTTTGGACGAGCACCTAGAAACCGAGAAAGAAATTAGCTAACAGTGTTCAATATTTTATGACCAAACTAATTTCTGTTGTAGTATATATGAGTTATATTGTATGAGTCATGTTGTATGAGTCATAGTATGAGTCATAATATAAAATGTCTATATCATGTAATAGGTACTTGAGTGTATAGATATGGTACTTGAGTGTATAATGTAGGTATAGAGACTTATG
>LYNE01002483.1:29567-39704 GCA_001662545.1 Rosa x damascena | reverse complement strand
GGAGGGATGGGGGATTGTTAATTGACATTAAGAACCTTCAAATGAATCGGAAATCAGCAACGTTTTTCACGTGTAGACGGTCAACAAGTTCATAATGCACAAAGCCGTTACAGATTAGTTTCAACCTTTTTGATTCTTTTGGATTAACTAAAATGAGCCGAAAAGAGAACCGATCTGATGACAATGAGATCAAGGAGCCAAGCCATTCTTGTTACTGGTTCATATGATTAGAAAAGTTATATTGTGTAGACATATTTAGCAGGTTATATGGTTTGCACAACAACAACCCCTTCACATTTGAGTTCTATGTATCACCTAAAAATCTAAAAATCTGAGTAACATTTTTTTTTTCATTGTTTGTCTGAGCATGATCAAGCTCAAACCAGAATTTATTTGCACTGTAGTAGTTGTCTGCAATAATCGGTTTAAACTGACTTTCAAGCAGTGGTTTGCACTGCAGCCGGACGCGAATCTGAACCTGAAGGGTAGAATAAAAAGAAAAAAGAAAAATCTCAGTCTAGAATGCCTTCTATTGACTCAGACTAGGATTGTCTAACATGAAATAATAATTCAGATTAAACCAATTATAACAAGCTTTATTCAGCACCTGTGCAGGAAACTGTGTTGTCACTGATCCATCAGTTGTCCAACCATATGGATCAATATTCATTTGGCCATGGCTAGCAGCCTCATAAATTCCATGAAGCATCCTATCATTACAGTTGAAGAGAAAGAGAGGCAAGCCAGGACTAATATTCTTCACATATAAAAAGTGTGGACCGGGTAAACCTGAACGAATTTGTATGCATCACATGAGTTCTGGAACCAAACTAAAACTAAAGTAAGAAATCAGAAAAAAAGAAAAAAAAAAGGACAAAACCAACAATCAAAGAGTTTATACTCAATCAAACAGCCTACTATACTTTGGGGCTCATTAAAACTGAATTTAAGAGTGGCAATCCACTTGCATCATAATCTAAGAACTGGTGTATTAAATTCAATACCAAATACCACTAGACCATTGTTTAAATAATGTAAAGCATAAGAACCTAAAAACTCAAAACAGCAAAAGAAAAAAGTACAAGAAAAAGATGCACAAAGTTTAGGACACCAACCAAAGAGTTGTTTAGATAGACACTCCATCATTGTGCTGCTCTTGCAACCAAAGATAACACCACCAAGGTGATTACTTCTCAACTGTCTTGCTTGTACAGAGTAGGGTGCCAGGTCTGGATTAGGAGGCATAATAAAGGTTTGTGTCTTCCTTCCAGGTCCTATTTTCAGATCCCAAAAGGTTTACAGTTACCTGAATAAGAAACAAAGGTCATGTACCTTAAACAATATTATCTGTGATAGAATGCAGGCTAACACTGATGAACAGAAAATTGGGAGGACGGATAGGGGATTGTTAATTGACATTAAGAACCAGCAAATGCATCGGAAATCAGCAACGTTTTTCACATGTAGACGGTCAACAAGTTCATAATGCAACAAAGCCGTTACAGATTAGTTTCAACCTTTTTGATTCTTATCCTCAACTAGATGACGGATTAACTAAAATGAGTCGAAAAGAGAACCGATCTGATGACAATGAGATCAAGGAGCCAAACCATTCTTGTTACTAGTTCATATGATTAGAAAAGTTATATTGTGTAGACATATTTAGCAGGTTATATTGTAACTTAAACAGCCCCATGATTGCAATCTATGAAATACCAAAAAGCACTATTACATTGTAGTGGTGACTGGAGAGTGAATTTCCCAATGATAGTTTAGAAAACGAGTAAAAGAGGTATACAAGATAATTGTTTTATTTCTTTTTGGTTAAACTTACATAAAATTGTAGATGCTCTTGTAAATACAGCACACCAAACACAGTAAGTTGATGTGAAACTTGAAGCAATTCCTAATTGACATACTCCAGTAGGCACCTCTTATTCTTGATTGATGTATCAAATAGCTTCAACTGTTTATGCAACCACCTGTCTCATTAAACTAACCACAAAAAGAAATTTGGTTAATGCTGGAGATAAAATTAAAGAAAACTGGACAAGAATATACAAGTTTTAATCTCTTTAGAAGTCACTGAACAGAGTTATACGGTTTGCACAACAACAATCCCTTGACATTTGGGTTCTATGTATTACCATTGTTAATGAAACCTAAAAATCAAAGTAAACGTTTTTTTTTTTTCCTTCCTGCAATTATTGTAAATGGAGCAGAGTTCTTCAAGCTCTAGCAGATAGAACAAAACTTGTTTTCAAACAAAATATTATTCTTTCTCCAAAATGAGGCATACAAAATAATAACTATAATTCTTTTTCAAACAACAAGCACAATTAAAGTGATATGAATACTGACCAATTCAGAAAAGAGGTAGAGGAAAGAGTTACCATAGATGTTTGGAATATGAGAAATCTTAGGCCACTCTGGGCCGCTCTCCGCGGTGCATCTTTCGCTCAAAAGGGGACAATTGCCGATACATAGCGTATCTAATTTGGTGAGGCGTTGCATGACGGAAGGTAGATACATCAGATTCTTGCAATGCGAAATACTTAGGTATCTAAGAGATGCAAGGTTTCCCAACCATTCTGGAATAGCCTCCACTCCGTGAAAGTCAAATATCCACAATTGGGTCAAAGACGTCAAGTGTTGAATTTGATATTCAATGATTCAAGTTGTGGTAGAACCTGAAGAGCCGGGAATGAATCCAGCTCATTCCAAAACGGACCAATTTCCAATCCCTTGAGACGGGTGAATACGTGTGGGGATGCCATTGCTAACCCACTGGGTAGACATGTTAATCTGGAACAATCATAAATCCTCAACTCCCGGAGGGATGTGAGCTTGTCTAAACTTGGAACAGTCTCTAGATTAGGACAGTGTCTTATTCTCAAATCCTCAAGAGAAACGAGGATTTGACAAAATTGCAGATCAATTTGTGAACTTTGACATCCCTCAATTCCCAATCGACGGAGGGATGTGAAGCCGCCTTGTAAAATTGGAAGAGACTCTGGATTACTTACAGACAAGTATCGGAGGGTTGTACTGAGACTGCCAATTGGAATGGATGTTACCTTAGGGCACTCTCTTATTAACAGTCGCCAAAGAGATGGGAGGCCCGCAGAGGGAATTGGAATGGACGTTATCTCTGGGCAGCTCTGTATGTCCAGTTGTTGAAGAGATGTGCAGTATTGGGCTGGAATGGACGTTATCTCTGGGCATCTCTGTATCTCCAGTCGTTGAAGAGATGTGCAGTATTGTAGCCCATCAGGTAAACTGGATAACTGAGAACACTCGGATATGCGCAGACATTGGAGACCGCCTTGCTCAGGGATGATTGGAATGGACTCTAGACTGGAGCAATCTTCTATGTCCAACTCCTTGAGAGAGAGTGGGAGTAGCCCATCAGATAAATACCTCAACTTAGGACACTTCCTAATTCTCAGTGTCTGAAGAGATGCGTAGCAGTTAAATCCATGGGGAGCAATGCAACTTAACTCTGGACAGTTGCCTATATCCAGAGATTCAAGATTCTTGTTGTTTCTTAACGTCCCTTCCGGAAGACTAGTAAGTCCCTCGACATCATTTACTCCGAGATGAGTGAGAGTAGTCAGTTTATTGCTTAAAATACTTGCTATAGGCATACCACTTTCCACTCCTCCTATCCACAACTGCTTGAGAGATGGAAAATGACTGGGAGCACTTCTCAATTGCTTACAGTCCCACAGGTTCAGCTCCTCAAGGTAAGGAAACACCCTTAATTTTTCTGCCGTCAGCATCACTTCCCCTGCTTCCATCCATTCTATTAGATTCTCGGCATTCTCAATAAGTAATGATCTCAAAGCAGGAAACAAAGTCTTTCTCTCGTCACTTGTTGTTGCACCGGAAATCTGATCGTAACCATAGAACTCAGACCCCAAGCACCTTAGGTTCGGCATGTTCCTCATCTTAACATGTACGAGATTTGGCAGATGGCCCAGTATTGGAACTCCTTCGCATTTGTTGCACCCTGCTAATTCAATTTCTTTCAAGTTGCTAGCATCCAAAAACCATGATGGAAACTTAACACCCATGAACCCCTGAATCTTCAATATTTCCAAATTACAATGTGGTTGCAGGCCTTCAAGTACAACATCATCATTGTCAGCATTGTTGCTTGGTCTATTAAGCTTCCAGCCGAGAGTTAACTTGCGTATATGTTTCTTATCAACTAACTTTGCTTTCACTGCTTCTTCTCCATCTCTCACATGCTCCAGATTATAGATAGATAAGGTGTCTCTCAAATGGTTTAACCCACCCAATTCCTCAATCCTAGGCCCAGTTTCCATACCCACCTTCAGAAAAGGTAATGATCTGAGATTCATCAATTTTCCCAATGCCCCAACAGGAACTTTCGCATATTTTCCAAAATAAACATGTCTCAAGTTGATCATATCAGCAATCATCTTTGGGAACTCTTCAACATGATAAGGCATTTTAAACGTCTCAAGGTAATAAAGTTGACCAATAGATTTTGGAAATGCTTTCACATTTGTTTTCATAACATTCAGATACCTCAAGTGTGTCAACTTTCCAATTGAACTCGGCAACTTGTCAATGTCTGCCTTGTATAAATTTAACACATGCAAAGATCTAAAGTTAGGCAAGGTGTTCCCAAGTGCTTCTCCCTTTGAAAATAGTGAGCGGCAGTTTGTCATGTTTGACACTCGTTCTGCAAGGTCATGCACAAGATCGTGCATCTTGCATGTTGTATTACCCTTATAATCAATTCTAACGTCTTCAAAAAGGGATCTTTCTGATAAAATGTTGAAATATTCGTTCCCTCTATCCTCCATCTCCATATTACTTTTGGTTGGGTGAAGCCATCCTTGAGCCATCCAAAGTTGGACTAGGTCATCCTTTTCCATTACAGAGTCTTTGATGAATTTCGAGCTATATGCAAAACATTGTTTCAATGATGAAAATTTTAATTCATCAAAACTCAACTTTAAAACTGACATGATTCTTTCTTCTTCTTCCGGCAAATCCCATATTTTACTTTCCATAATTGAACTCCATTCATTGCTAGTTTTAGAGCGCATAATGTTTCCTAATACCTACAATTAAATTGGGAATGAAATTAGATTTCGACACAACACTACTAGTCATCTTCAATTGAATATTAACTGCTCACTATTATTTGTTTAATTTTCCCTACATCAACAATATTTGGAATAGAAAGTTTTGTTATCAAATCAAAGTAAAAAAGAAAGCACGGTAAAACTTCAAATGTAAAATATAACATACCTTTGCCGCTAATGGTACACCTCCACACTTTTTGGCAATCTCCCTTCCAATTGTCTCTTGATCTTTAGGTATAGGAACACTTTTGACTGCTTTTTTCTTCAGTACAAGCCAACAATCATCATCTGATAGTTTTCTCAAATCACACCTAGGAAGGGTCTCCACCGTTTTTGCAACTTTGTCACTGCGAGTAGTGACAACAATGCTGCTTCCTTGGGCATCGGTAATTCTTAGCAAACAAGCCTTCAGACCATCCCATTTTTCAGCATCTTCATTCCATAAATCGTCAAGTATAAGAAGGTACCTCTTTCCTTTCAACTCTTCTCGGAGAATGTTACATATTGGATCTATACCTTTCACAGTTTCACTGCAGCATTTTCTGGTTTAAGATATTCCAAGATCCCTCTCAGAATTGAATCGACGTTGAAAAGGGTAGATACACATATCCACATCTTTTTCTCAAAATGCCTACTTATCTCAGATTTATTATATATTGATTTGGCCAAAGTTGTCTTTCCAAGCCCTCCCATACCCACAATGGCCAGAACCGAGAGATCACTTTCCAGATTGTGGTTTGATTTGGTCAGGACTTGAACTATATTTGCCACAACATCGTCCCTTCCGATGATATTGTTTTCATCTTGTTTTAAGAGAGAGTTGGTTTTTCTGTCAATGCTTATATCATGAGAAGTTGTTGCATCTAAGGGCAGTCTAGCAACTAAGCCAATAGCACTTGCCTTCTTATTCAACTCATCCAACGATGTGTTGATTTTTTTAATTTTATGTGCTATTTTAACAAGAAAAAAGATGGGATTGGAGAGGGAAAAAAAGTTCAGCACCTTTTTCTTCATCTGATTTCGCAGTTGCACCTTACGCCGGAGAAGCTCATATCCATAATCATCCAGCACATCATCGGCATGCTGAGCTATGACTTCAAGCTTCTTCACCCAGAGCTTCACAGCCTCTCCCCGATCTTGTCGCGGATGTTCAGCATCTCGTAGCACAGCCTCAAGCATGAGCACTGACTCACGCAGCTTTGTTATTTCTCCATTGAATCCCCATACAAGATTGAACTCTTCAGCGGCAACTGAAGCCACTTTCTTCAGCAATTCTTGAGCACCAAAAGTGAGAAATTCAGCCATCAATCTCTACTCAAGAGAATCAAAAAGTTGAGACGAATGCTAGTTGAAGAAACTAGGAGAGGGATGAATAAAAAGAGAGAGATGAATTTATCAGGTCGTTGGACGATCGTTTATGAAATGTATATTGCGAATAGACTTCTCAACAACTAGTCAACTACTGCTATTTTTTTTCTCTGTTTATCGTTGATTAAAAGATGCTTTGAATCAGAAGCAAAAGGAATAGACTTCTCAACGACTGACTCGTGCTCCCGACAGCTATTTTATTTCTCTCTGTCTGTCGTTTTTGAAAGATGCTTTGAATCTCTCACGGTGGTCGTGGACTTGTCGATGCATCATGCATGGATGCTCCAGTCGTTATATGTATTTTATATCTAAAGATGCCCTTAAAAGTCTTAATCTAAAGCAATCATGCTTTTGCTGAAGGTTGAATTTTCTTATTTCTTTGGCGGTGAAGGTTGAATTTTTCTTGGGAAGCTGTTATATCCCACCTCGTATTTTGTTTGTAATGTCCTCACCACTAGAGAACTTAGAAGTGGTCTAGTCTCCTGGTCACATCTACAGCGAAGATAACCCTGTATCGATCTACATTTTACTAATTTATTAAGCTCTAGGGAAAAGCCCCCGCGCTGCTGCGAGTTGTTTTTTTTTTCTTTTTTTTTCCTAGTTCAAACAAACGCTATTGGACATAACATATAATTGAAGCTGTTTCACGTATGTAAGCTGTTCTCTAAATACAAATAACAAAAGTGTTTAGTAATGTCTCGAGGAATTAGGTGTCTTGTTGGTCCTGTGGCTTCGGCCAGAAGGTGGGATTTTAGGACGCTTTAATAGAACATGAGCATGATCCTAAGAAGCCACTTCCACGTTGATCTGATGCTGCAAATCTAACAGCAGCAGTCTGTTGTTCACAGCTGGTGCACTCATCTCTAAAGTGCTTAGGCCTTGTGTCCTGTGACCATTTGGAGCCACCGGGTAAGTTCTAGTTGCTGATGTTATGGCCGCCAAAACTGAGAGAGAAATCAAAACTTTGATGGTGAAGAAGCAACATGGTTTCTGACCGAAGGTGTGCTATGATGAATAGCCAGCAAGAATTGGTTTAGACTGAAAATCTGAGATAGTGAGGACAATAGGACACCATCAATCGAAGTTATATATGTGTAAATTGCATGCATTATGAACATGTGATTATAGTAAAATGAAGCATCACATATATTTGGGTGGGATCAAACCACAAATGAAATTTCATATCTTTTCCAATAATATTTTTCACCTCTACTTCCTCTGATGTAAACATTGGTCTGTAAAGTATAAAACTTTCCCAAATGTAATCCCCAAAAACCTGATGAACACTGTTTGGAAGCTGCAACAAATTCAATCAGTTCATGATGAACACAATTACTTGATGCTTATAATCATATGAAATGTTACAGAAGATAGCTATTGGAATTGAGGAAAAAAGGAAGATAAACATACCAAGTAAAACTGAACGAAAATGAGGGTCTTCTTCACTGCTTCTATGTTTCAAGTGAATTGGATTCACCCACAAAATTTCAGTACACAAAAGATAAACATGTGCTGCTTAAACTTAAAATTGCAACGATAAGCATAGACTATGTACCGATCATCAAGATCAGTTAATCTTCTCTCCAAAGTAGAAGTACTCCAGTATAGCCCCAACCTCTCATGTTCAGCTTCAAACATTGCCTCTATTCTACTCATCGACTCTGAACTCATACAAACTCTACCATCATACTTGTCCATATTCTATTCAGGAGATTTGTTCTAAATCGAACATCAGTAACGATCATCATGTGATCTTCCAGTGTGCTTTCAGTCTGTAGTGTTTCCATGTTCCAACCAATAACCTACTAAGAGACGAAAAAAAAAAAAATCAGAATTACAGGAGAAGCTGAAAATGAATCTGAAAAGCATTAAGCTAACGTTTCCTCTTGAAAACCAGTACACATTGCTAAATATGTAGTACAGTACTTACTTCCTAATCTTATAAACTTAATCTCAGTTTATAAGATTTTAAAAATAAAAAAATTAAAATAGAACCTGAAATTCAAAAATTTTGAAAAATTTGTGTTTTCCTATTTGCATATCCACAGTAGTTGTTTAAACTGACCTTTATGATAACATCACTTGCCCCAAACTCAGCATGTCCATGCAGTACAACCTTACATGCTTCGATGTGGTGCACAACATGGTTCCAATAGACATTGTCTACAAAATATTCTTATATGAAATGAGTTACCGTTGAAGACTCCATCAGCAAAATTACATATACGAAGTAGCTGAAAAAAAAGTGAGGATAGGTCTCAGTAAAAAGAAGAGAAGCCAGAAACCAAAAGTTACATGGGAGTTGTGAAAAAAAGTGATAAACCAGAAAAGCAAGAAGCAATACTCGGTATAAATGCCCTACCATGTCTATCCTAATTATATTGAAAAAAAAAATATATATTATAACTACTATGATTCATGATTTCATTCCCTATTGCTGTCCCAAGCCTAACAAAGTAATTTGCCTTCTGGATTTTTGCAAGCTTCACTTGATCCAAATACAAAGACAGCAAATTGCTATCTAAATCAGATAGACATTGATCTCTAAATCAGTAATAAAAGATGGATATGCCTAGCAAGTTTCATTGTGATTGTGATTGTCATATACAATTTCAATTGGATTTGCAAACATTGAACTGCTTTCCTCTTTGCAAATCGATATCGCCCACCCCTAACATCTTTCTTATTCCCCATCTCGTCATAACATAGCACCATACTACATGGAGTTTAAGGAATCTAAGAGTTTAATTTGTTCGTGAGACAATCCCGAACCAATACAAAAAAGTAAAGTATTATAAACTGTTTCACAAACTCAAAACTTTGTTATTTCCTATTAATTTGCACATAAGTATCATCAAATTGAGCACTACAAATTTCTTAGCCACTGTTGGAAGCCCAAAATTAAGAGTGTTATTTTTTGGTAAACTATTTTGTCAAAAATTTAATGATAGAGTATCATCATGCTCTTGGTCACATCTGTACCTTTCCTGCACAAATATACCTATACATTTTCTTGAACTGTTTTGATATTTCTCATCTGAACCTCATCTATCACCATTACGTCTGAGCTTTCATAACCAGTTCCACCAAACTGCTTTGTCAGTCTGAAATTTTAAAATCAAACATAAATAAGCAAGAATCCAAAGCTTTACCCAATGAGCTATTCTAGAACTCATACTTCAATTTTCCAATTTTGAATCCAATTGTGAAGTGGATACCACTGAAATCACTTGTAAAATCCATTACTGTGTTGCGATCTGTCATGTGTATTATGTGTTGTATTAGGAGGTATACTTATGTGGGTGAGCAAATCGCAAAGCAGCATCAGGTATTCTTATTTTTCCCTATGATTCCATTTTTGTAGCATGTCGGGGTAATCAGGTAATAGCTATAAGCCGAAGCTCCAGAACTAACCTGTTCTGCTTGGCTCTTTCAGTTTGAACTTGAATGTAGAAAAGAATTCAATTCAGCGCCAAAACAGGGAACACAACCCAACCCAGTTCAACTCACTCTCCAACTCCAAAAACCCAATTCTTCACAAAGCGTAAGTATCAAAATTTCACACAACCCAGGTCATTTTCCCCTCTAAAACTCAAATTTCACGAATTCAACAACAATCTCACAATCCCGATCGAACAAATTGAAC
>LYNE01002483.1:13615-23995 GCA_001662545.1 Rosa x damascena | reverse complement strand
CAGTTAAACCTAATTATTTTAATTTGGAAATATTCAGACGACACATACTTAGCTATATGTGTTGTGTGAATTTAGATCAGACAATAGTTTTGAACTGTCGTCTGAATGAAGTCAATCAGACGACAGGCTACTAGACAACAGCAGCAAAATCATTCAGACGACAGTTAATGAACTGTCGTCTGATTAACTTTGTGGTATAGTGCCTATTCATGCTCAGAATTAGGGTTATGACAATCAATATTAATTATGGAAGTTTATATAAGTGGGAAGATTGTATAACTTAAAGTAGCAGCTATGAGAATTAAAGTCGTATTATGTGAGATCAAGAATTGAAACTTCATAGACCTTATGTGAGAGCCATATTCGATTAAATTATCAAATTCACCCATGGTGTTGCTATAATTGAGTCATTGTAGGCAACGTGGCGCTAGTTTGGCGGTGACCCGGGGACTAGCGCCTAGGGACCTAGGAGGGAGCTTAGGCAGAGACTAGGCGGTTTTTATTTTTTTAATTTTTAAATTATTTTTATGATGTATAATAATATAAATATAAATATTTAAAGTCTAAAAATTAATTATAAATATAAAAATAGTCAAAATATAGAATAAATTAGGGTTTAGGGCCGCCTAGTCCCCGCCTAGTGCCGCCTAGGCGGCTGCCTAGGCCATTTTAGTGGATGAAATTAACAATGAAAGCATCAAGTTTCTGTCGGAGCTTTTGGACATGGCTATAGATAGAAATGGCTCCAATGCAACCGCATTCACTTATCATACTTTGATATGCGCCTCATCGACTCAACCTCATAGGCCGAGGAGTTGATTGCATTCTCCACCATCGACCACATTGACAAAAGTACGCCTGTGTGGGTTGGCTATGGCTGCCACAGTTTTGGTGTTGTGTAAACTGCTTGTCATTCTGTTTGTTTTTATTTATTTATTTTTTCTCTCTATTTGATTGCTTTTTAGATAATTTACACAAGGGCAATAAGGGAATATTCACAAAAAAGTAAAATGTAGGATGAACTAAGAAGATGATAGAGTGGCAATAGCCTCACCCTTTCTGAAATGAAGCCGGTGATCCCATTCTAGCAGCGTGTATAATAAAATTTCTAAATAAAATTTTAAAAAAATTACACGGCATATAACTTTGCACGCGCCAAACGTTCCAAGGACAAGTTTGCACGCGCCAATGAGAAGCCAAGTTTTCCCGCATTAGCCCAAATTTCCACCCGCGCTTCTTCCGCGCGTAAAGTCCACTGACGTTCCCAAATTACCATTACTTACCCGCCATCCAATGGCACGAGCTCCATCCAAACATCTCCCCCATCTTTCTTAAACCCTCTCTCTCACTCTCTCTCTCTCTCTCTCTCTCTCTCTCTCTACAATGGCTCTGTTCACTTCCATCTCCGCCTGCCCCTTCTTCGTCGCGTCGCTGATCGGCCGCTGCCCTTTAAACACCTTCAAGCGCTTCACTCATCCCATCATTGCTTCTTCTCTCAGCTCCCCATCTTCCCCGGAATCAAAATCATCATCAGCTCCAAGTCAAACAGTTGTTTCCTCCACTGAAACCTCAGCAAATGCTTATCTTGCCTCCTCCAGACCGCCCGAGCGGAACTTCAACTACGCCCTTGCCAACGGCAGCCTGTTTGCTCGGTTTGCCAAGTCTGCTGAGTCTTCCATTGAAAGAGTACGTGAATTTAACCATTTCACTATGCTTGCTTCGTTATGTGTTGGGAATGGTTCCCAGTTTGTTACTTGTATTCAGTTATTTGTAGTGGATGTCTTGGAAATAGTTATTTAAGTTTGGCAACTATATTCGGATTATCTGTTTGATAGATAAGACTGCTGCTGAGAATTAACAAGAATAAGAAATAGTGATAGTGATCGAAGCAACTCAATCAATAGGATTTCATTGACAAACCTCAGCGGGGTCGAGTCAATTCTTCTTTAGACATCACCGGATCAAAGAAGTACTTCAGATTCCCCTGGTTTCAGAAAGCTATTTAGGTCTCACAACAGTGACTAAAATTTATTATGCAATGAAAGAAGACATGAAACTTTGAAATACATTAAATAAAGATTTAGAGAAGTTGTGCATGATCTAACAGCTACTTTTTGCTTACTTTAGCTGCATATATAGATAAAACGGTTAAGAAGCAGATTTTGGATTCTTTTTCATTTTGGATTTCCTGTTATGTAGGTATCAATCCTTATGTGCTTGGATATTTTGTTTTGATAACATATAAGAATCTGCTCTAAGCATTTCTTTACGTCTCTATTGTTGAGTAGACAATATTTGACTTCCGATTTTTGGTGCTACTGGCTGTTGGAGGTTCATTGGCGGTTCTGCGACTAGTTGAAGCAATTGGTAAATTTTCCGAATTTTCTTTGTATATTGTAACTCCATTATGCTGCAAAGCTTTAGCCATTATCCACTTTCTTTTAGTATGTAATATAGAATTATTATGTAATATACTAAATTGCTCACTTCATTCTTTCTTGACATGGCATGGTAAAACTCATTGTATGTAACATCGTCGGCATGTTGACCTATGTCTTCAAGCTTCTTCATCCAGAGCTTCACAGCCTCTCCCTGATCTTGTCGCGGATGTTCGGCATCTCGTAGCACAGCCTCCAGCCTGAGCAACGACTCACTCACGCAGCTTTGTTATTTCTCCATTGAATCCCCATACTAGATTGAACTCTTGAGCAGCAAGTGAAGCCACTTTCTTCAGCAATTCTTGAGCTCCAAAAGTGAGAAATTCAGCCATCAATCTTAACTCAAGAAAGTCAAGAGGCCAAACAAGAACAGAATGCTTGATTAGTTGAAGAAACTAGAAGATGGATGAAAATCGCTCCTTTATGAAATTATTAGGCTCTTTGGACTTGAACAGTGTACACGCATAGTCAAAATTTGCACACAGATTTCTGTTCAAAAGTGGTTGTGAATAGATTCTCTAGCTGCTTTCGGATAAGAGATGCACTCTTGATATATGTCTAACAGTGGTTGTGGACATCTCTAGCTATTTCTTACCAATAGATGCTCCAGTTGCTAAGGGCTTGAACACCAAGGTTGACTTTGCTTGGCACTCGGCAGAACTTGGAAGTCTTTGTTTGGAAGAAGTGGGACTAGGCCACGTAACAAAGTTATTGAGTAGGGGACATTTTTGGTAGACGATTTAGTAGCAAAGGTCCTTGTTATGTACTGCAGAATAGAGCTAGAGATTTTAAACCTTTTGATCTAGAAAACAGAGAGATAGCAAGTGAGGCAATGAAATGGTTGAAGATGAATAAACAGACTAGTCTTTTTTCACGGAGAAACTTAACAGACTAAAAATTTCCGGTGGCAACTATCTAAGCACCTCAAGGAACAAGAGGCACATGGAACAGTCACACACTATGAATGTACCAAATTTCTTCTTTCTGTAAGTTAGATTCAAGATCCACTCAGGAAAGTTATTCAGATATTGAAGAACCATTATCTTATTTTTCTATGAATATGCATCATCATTCATGTTTTACCATCGTTTTCTGAAACTAACGAATCCTTTACTGGAAAAGAAAATCCAATAAGGATATGTCTGCATGCCATCCTCAATAAGTTCATTGGTGACGACAAAGAGATAGCATTTGGCTTTGCAAACAAAGCAATTAGAGCCTTGATAGACAAATTTTATAATCACAATTCATCAATATGATGACAAAGGAAAGATATGTAATCCAGAAAATGAATGCTAATTATTTCTAAACTTTTGAGTTTCCAATAAGCAGTTTTCCTTCAGATGATTCTTCTCCTCAGCTAGCAAAAGTATGGGAGAAAAAGGTTTGTCGAGGGCCTTATTATTCTTTAAAACAACTATTGTTTGCTCTAGATGCTACCCCTGCAATCTAAATCCACTCTCTTGGCTTCACTCCTCATTTTGACTCTATACTTTTCAGGAACTTCTTAGCCTGCCAGAAGCATAAGAGATGAGAAAAGCAATTCAGGTTAATTTGAGAGACGAGAAAGCAATCTACAGAAGGAAAACTGTCCAGGTTTCTAGAAAGAAGAAAAAACAGTTTCACAGATAAGTTTCAATAAAGATTTCACCAGAAGTGGCTAATTGTTTATATAGACGTTCTGATTCCCATCACATACTTCTAAGCTGCAGCTCGGACTGCTACTGACGTAAAAATAGAAAACCAGCGCACAGACCAGACGCTCAAAAGGCTGAAGAATATAAAAAGGGAAGGAGTCAAAATTTGTACCTACTCAAGGGTTAGAAACATAATCGCATTCCAAGATCCTAGCCGTCCAAAATTTGGGATGAAGCCCTTATAAAAGGCTAAAGGTCCCTGCAAAACAACAAATCGTAAATAACAATATTCTTATTATTGAAATGTAGAAACCTACTCTCTCATAGTATAGATACAGTGGCATATATACTCATCAGATGGAAACTAAATCACCTGCATATTCTGTTTGGATCAACAATTATAATGTAAAAGCTTTCAAATCAACATCTCACTTGTAAGAACACATAAATATTTGATTTTGACAACTTCTGAACTTTATAAATATATTAGGAGATGAAGAATATGCTAAAAGATACGGGAAGGAATCGTTCATACATCATTCTTCAAAGTTTTAACGAAGCAATCGGTCGTGTTTTTGTAAGCAGAAGAATCTCCCATCATTCTTGACTTAACCTGAGAAAAGATGAAGAGCACGAAAAAAAAAGTTAATCTGAGGTTGTATGCATCTAGAGCTGGTTCAAATTAACCGGTACAGGAAATCAGGCAACCATATCATTTACTCCATACTTACCGAGTTAAGTTATATTGGTCATCCAATTTTAACTTACAGATTAGAGACTAGTTAACAACTTTTAATAATCAGAGCTTGAACAAGAGTATGAGATGAAGTCATATAAAAGTAAAAGTTGGGATCATCAAAAGAATTGGTAAAATTATTAACTAAGTGCAACCTTCATCAGCATTAACAAATATGAGGGATGTTTTCTGCTAACAGACATGTGCCGTTATCCCAAGTTATTAAGAGCAATGACAGCTATGCACTAGAAACCAGGACTACTTAACTAAAGACCAGTCAGAAAGATTTCACATATGAATAGATATTATAGATAGATTACCACATCAACTGGTGAGCCAATGCAGACGGCAAAGAAATCTGCCCCCAGACCAGCAAAAAGATGAGTGACAACATTGTCCTTAAACCCGGGAATTTTCAAAAGTGTCTGCATAGAAATTTCACACATTAAAAATGAGTGACAAGAGTTTCACTTCAAAAGGGAATGATGACCATTCGTGATGAGTTTACCTGCTTCACTTGATCATAACTGGCTAGTTCAGCAGCATTAATGATAGCATTACGAGCAATGTTAGGTCCAATACCAGTCCAGAGATCCACAACTCCCTCTTGATTTTTGGTTTTTTTTTTTGCAAAGTACCTATGTAAAAAAGTCAGAAAAAGAACAATTCAGTGGTGCTGCCTGAAATTTTTTTAAGAAAAAAAAAATTTCCAGTATCAATGCACAACCTGTCTCAAAATGGTGGAATATGCATTTAGTGCGCTAGAATAGCGCCTTGGTGCGCCTGGTGGTAGTTTTCCCTCCGCTTGAAGTCTAACTTTTATACGAAAAGTACCCACTTACATTAAATCAAACAACAAAGAACACAGCATAAGTGCAAATATTACCGCCCATCTTTCCATCTTGGAAATGAAAGAAAACAAAACAAAAATCCAACTTCCAGCCAGATCAATGATACGCCACCACTAATATAGTTCACTGGACAACTTTCTTCTTTCCCTAAACTAGCAGAAATAAATGTAAATCCATTAGCATCCACAACCATGCTTAGCCTGCTCACCTGTAGCAGAAATAAATGCAGCAAGAATTTTCTTTCTTAAAGGATCATCTCCAATAAAGTCATTGCCCACATATCAGGTCTTAATCTGTCAAGCACACGATTCATACACTAGTATTAGATACCAATAAGTTAATGCCAGAAAGTATATATGAATCGTAAATAATTAATCTCATCCAATAGTTCACTAGATATATATATATGATGAGCCAACTCATTTAGAGTTCAGGACTTCGTCACATAGCAGTCTGCCACTGATTTCAATATCAAGAATTTACATTGTACAACAGTTTGGCACAACACAGATCTAGCCTAGCCATCTGTTCTTTCAAGAACCATCTGTTGATCAGTTTTACCAACCTGGAACAAGAGGATTTCAGAGCATCTCTACATAGAGCGGCACTGTTCATCCAGAAGATGCCCCTGCACAAACAAATAAGTGGCGAACAAAATAAGGAAAATATAGAGCAGAGACTAGGGAAAGAACAGAAGAAAAGAAAATGTGAAAGCTTGCCTTGTTTCAACGCAAAAGTTCAAGAAACGAGCAATGCTTGCCCCTGAACCCTTAGAGCTAGAACAAAAGTAATCTTCTGCAACTGGATGCATATCTGTAGGCACATATTTATCTTGCAGCTGGTGTGTCACATAGCTTCAAAATTCAATAAAAAGAAGTTTGGTCAATGATGGAAACAAATCCAAGTGCTTACTGCAATGCTTAGAAAAGAAAAGCAGTAGCTTTAACAGTGTCTGACAAGACTTGTACGACTTGCAGTAAGAGTTCTTTAACAATGTAGCTTCAACAAACTTCAAAACCCAATGTAGCTTCAACAAACTTCAAAACCCAGTGTTCAGGCATTAATGTTAGCTACTTGCTATGGCAAAGTTCGTACTTCAGTTTTTTCTTGTTAATTAAAAGCTTATTTGATTCTTTTCCTCAACTAAATGACGGATTAACTAAAATGGGTCGAAAAGAGAACCGATCTGATGACAATGAGATTAAGGAGCCAAACCATTCTTGTTAATGGTTCATATGATTAGAAAAGTTATATTGTGTAGACATATTTAGCAGGTTGTATTGTAATTTAAACAGCCCCATGATTGCAATCCACTATTACTTTGTAGTGGCGACTGGAGAGTGAATTTCCAAATGATAGTTTAGAAAACGAGTAAAAGAGGTATACAAGATAATTGTTTTTTTTATCTTTTTGGTTGAGCTTACATAAAATTGTAGATGCTCCTGTAAATACAGCACACCGAACACAGTAAGTAAGTTGATGTGAAACTTGAAGCAATTCCTAACTGAGATACTCTCGTAGGCACCTCTATTCTTGATTGATGTATCACATAGCTTCAACGGTTTATGCAATAACCTGTCTTTCAACTAACCAAAAAGAAATTTGGTTAATGTTGGAGATAAAATTAAAGAAAACTGGGCAAGAATATACAAGTTTCAATCTCTTTAGAAGTCACTGAATAGAGTTATATGGTTTGCACAACAACAATCCCTTCACATTTGGGTTCTATGTATCACCATTGTTAATGAAACCTAAAAATCAGAGTGAAATTTTTTTTTCCTCTGCAATTATTTTAAAATGAGCATAATTCTTCAAGCTCTAGCAGATGGAACAAAACTTGTTTTCAAACAAAATATTATTCTTTCTCCATCGAGCTCGAGAGTGAGAAGGAAGAGCCAAAAAGTATTCTTGTCACTTATAAGCAAAATGAGGCATACAAAATAATAACTATAATTCTTTTCAAACAACTAGTATAACTAAAGTGATATGAATATTGACCGATTCAGAAAAGAGGTAGAGGAAAGAGTTACCATAGATGTCTGGAAGATGAGAAATCTTATGCCACTCTGGGCCGCTCTCCGTGGTGCATCTTTCGCTCAAAAGGGGACAATTGTGGATGTCTAGCAAATCTAATTTGGTGAGGCGCTGCAATGGAAAATAGTTAAGAAGTGAAGAGATGCAAGGTTTCCTAACCATTCTGGAATAGCCTCCACTCCCTCAAACTCCTGTATCCACAAACTGGTCAAAGACGTCAAGGGTTGAATTTGTTCAGGCAGCGACTTGAGTTTCGGCCACCCATAGATATTCAATGTTTCAAGTTGTGGTAGAACCTGAACAGCCGGGAATGCATTCCAAAACCGACCAAGTCTCAATTTCTTGAGACAGGTGAATACGTGTGGGGATGTGAGCAATCAAAACGCAATTGGAATGTTACCAATTGGATGTAAAATTGGAAGAGGCTCTGGATTCTTTACACACAAGCTTCGGAGGGTTGTACTGAGACTGTCAATTGGAATGGATGTTACCTTAGGGCACTCTGTTATTGACAAATAAAAGAGAGAGGTGCAGCAGCCTAGCCCACTCGGTAGGTTTGATAATTCAGGACACTGCCAAAGTCGCAGTCGACCAAGGGACGGGAGGCCCTCAGATGGAATGGGAATGGACGTTATCTCGGGGCAGCCCGATATTACCAAATCTTGAAGATATGTGCAGTATTGGGCTGGAATGGACGTTATCTTTGGGCAGCTGTCTATTCTCAATTCTTGAAAAGATGTGCAGTATTCTAGCCCATCAGGTAAACTGGATAACTGAGAACACCCAGATAAATGCAATCGGCGCAGAGATGGGAGACCGCCTTGCTCAGGGATGATTGGAGCAATAAATTATGGACAACTCCTTGAGAGAGTGTGGGAGTAGCCCATCAGATAAATACCTCAACTTAGGACAGCGATAAATACTTATTTCCTGAAGAGATGCGCGACAGTCAAATCCATGGGGAGCAATGCAACTTAACTTCGGACAGTTGGCTATATACAAAGATTTGAGATTCTTGTTGTTTCTTAACGTCCCTTCCGGAAGACTAGTAAGTCCCTCGACATCATATACTCTGAGATGAGTGAGAGTAGTCAGTTTATTGCTTAAAATACTTGCTATAGGCATACCACTTTCCACTCCTACCATCTCCAACTTCTTGAGAGATGGAAAATGACTGGGAGCAATTCTCAATTGCTTACACCACTCCAGGGTCAGCTCCTCAAGGCAAGGAAACACCCTTAATTTTTCTGTCATCAGCATCACTTCCCCTGCTTCCATCCAATCTATTAGATTCTCGGCATTCCTAATATGTAATGATCTCAAGGCAGGAAACAAAGTCTTTCTCCCGTCACTTGTTGTTGCACTTGAAATCTGATCGTAACCATAAAACTCAGACCCCAAGCACCTTAGGTTCTTCATGTTCCTCATCTTAACATGTATGAGATTTGGCAAATGGCCAAGTATTGGGACTTGTTCGCATTTGTTGCACCCTGCTAATTCAATTTCTTTCAAGTTGCTAGCAAGCAATAACCATGATGGAAACTTAATACCCATAAACCCCTGAATCTTCAAAATTTCCAAATTATAATGTGGTCGCAGGCCTTCAAGTACAACATCATCATTGTCAACATTGTTGCTTGGTCTACTAAGCTCCCAGCCAAGAGTTAACTTGCGTATATGTTGCTTATCAGCTAAATTTGCATTCACTGCATCTTCTCCATCTCTTACATGCTCCAGATTATAGATAGATAAGGTGCCTCTTAAATGGTTTAACCCACCCAGTTCCTCAATCCTAGTCCCAGTTTCCTTATCCACCTTCAGAAAAGGTAATGATCTGAGATCCGTCAATCTTCCCAATATCCCAATAGGAACTTCCGCATGTTTACCAAAATAAACATGTCTCAAGTTGATCATATCAGCAATATATCATCCTTGGGAACTCTTTAACATGATAAGGCATTTTAAACGTCTGAAGGAAATAAAGTTGACCAATAGATTTTGGAAATGCCTTCACTTTTGTATTCATAACATTCAGATACCTCAAGTGTGTCAACTTTCCAATTGAACTCGGCAACTTGTCAATGTCTGCCTTGTATAAATTTAAGACACGCAAAGATCTACAGTTAGGCAAGGTGTTCCCAAGTGCTTCTCCCTTGGAAAATAGTGACCGGCAGTTTGTCGTGTTTGACACTCGTTCTGCAAGGTCATGCACAAGATCGTGCATCTTGCATGTTGCATTACCATTATAATCCGTTCTAACGTCTTCAAAAAGGGATTTTTCTGATAAAATGTTAAAATATTCGTTCCCTCTATCCTCCATCTCCATATTACTTTTGGTGGGGTGAAGCCATCCTTGAGCCATCCAAAGTTGAACTAAGTCATCCTTTTCCATTACAGAGTCTTTGATGAATTCCGTGCAATATGCAAAACATTGTTTCAATGATGAAAATTTCAATTTATCAAAACTCAACTTTAAAATTGACATGATTCTCTCTTCTTCTTCTGACAAATCCCATATTTTACTTTCCATAATTAAACTCCATTCATTGCTTGTTTTAGAGCGCATAATGTTTCCTAATACCTACAATTAAATTGGGAATGGAATTAGATTTCAACACAACATGCTACTACAAAAATTGAATCAGACGACGGCTAAAAACCGTCGTCTTATATGGAGGCAAAGC
>LYNE01002483.1:0-13276 GCA_001662545.1 Rosa x damascena | reverse complement strand
TTTAGGGTCATACGACAGTTTTGTCTTTAAACGTCCTCTGAATTAGTTCATAATTCCATATCAGACGACGGATTTTATAAAAATGACGTCCAAAAAAATAAAAATCAATCAGATGACGGAAAACTATGATGCGTCGTCTAAGAGGTGTCGTCTAATTCAATTTTTGTAGTAGTATATATACAATACTATAGTCATCCTCAATTGAGTATTAACTGCTCACTATAATTTGTTTAGCTTCCCTACATCAACAATGTTTGGAATAGAAATTCTTGTTATCAAATCAAAGTAAAAAGAAAGCATGGTAAAACTTCTAATGTATAATATAACATACCTTTGCCGCTAATGGTACACCTCCACACTTTTTGGCAATCTCCCTTCCTATTGTCTCTTGATCTTCAGGTAAAGGAACACTTTCGACTGGAACTGCTTTATTCTTCAATATAAGCCAACACTCATCATCTGATAGTTTTCTCAAATCACACCTAGGAAGGGTCTCCACCGTTTTTGCAACTTTGTCACTGCGAGTAGTGACAACAATGCTGCTTCCTTGGGCATCGGTAATTCTTAGCAAACATCTCTTCAAATCATTCCATTTTTCACCATCTTCATTCCATACATCATCAAGTATAAGAAGGTATCTCTTTCCTTTCAACTCTTCTCGGAGAATATTACATATTGGATCTATAGCTTTCACCGCAGCATATTCTGGTTTAAGATATTCTAGGATCCCTCTAAGAATTGAATCGACTTCAAAATGGGTAGATACACATATCCACATCCTTTTCTCAAAGTGCGTGCTTATCTCAAATTCATGATATATTGATTTAGCAAAAGTTGTCATTCCAAACCCTCCCATACCCACAATGGCCAAAACTGGGAGATCACCTTCCAGATTGTGGTTTGATTTGATTAGGGCTTGAACTATATCTGCCACACATTGTCCCTTCCAATGATATTGTTTTCATCTTCTTTTCAGAGAGAGTTGGTTTTTCTGTCACTGCTTATATCATGAGAAGTTGTTGCATATAAGGATCGTCTAGCAACTAAGCCAAAAGCAGTTGCCTTCTTATTCAACTCATCCAAAGATGTGTTGATTTTCTTAATTTTATGTGCTATTTTAACACGAAAAAACATGGGATTGGAGAGGGAAAAAAAGTTCAGCACATTTTTCTTCATCTGATTTCGCAGTTGCCCCTTACGCCGGAGAAGCTCATATCCATAATCATCCAGCACATCATCGGCATGCTGAGCTATGACTTCAAGCTTCTTCACCCAGAGCTTCACAGCCTCTCCCTGATCTTGTCACGAATGTTCAGCATCTCGTAGCACAGCCTCAAGCCTGAGCACTGACTCAGGCAGCTTTGTTATTTCTCCATTGAATCCCTATACAAGATTGAACTCTTCAGCGGCAACTGAAGCCACTTTCTTCAGCAATTCTTGAGCACCAAAAGTGAGAAATTCAGCCATCGATCTCTACTCAAGAGAGTCGAAAAGTTGAGACGAATGCTAGTTGAAGAATGATAAATTCGTGTTGCGCGCAAGAAACGAACGAGGTAGAGTTGACGAGGTTACGCTCGGTGTGAGTTGTATGAGTGCCATGGAGGCAAGTGTTTGTAATTCGTGAACGATGAATACGCGAACGCTTGTGTTTGTTTGGTTGTTGCTCGTATTAATGGAACACGAAAAGAATTCGATTTGTTGCGAGCGACAAATGGTAGAAGAATTCAATGTTCCATTAATGTGTATTATGTCGAGGGGATGTGAGTATAACACTAGGGAATGCCGAGAGGCAAGAGCATGGAAGCTCGGGGGTGCCGGGAAGGCGTGAGAGGAAGCTCGGGGGTTGCCGGGAAGTCGTTAGCAGAAGCTCGGGGGTTGCCGGGAAGGCATGAGCGGGAAGCTCGAGGGTTTGCCGGGAAGGCATGAGCGGGAAGCTCGGGGTTTGTCGGGAAGGCGTGAGCGGAAGCTCGGGGGTTGTCGGGAAGGCATGAGTGGGAAGCTCGAGGGTTTGCAGGGAAGGCATGAGTGATACACTAAAAGCAAGCGCGCAATTTAACCCTGAAAATGTCATCGTTAGTATAAGCAAGTAGGGATCGATCTAATCCGGGGATTGAGGGTACACATGTCAATGTAGGACAATTAAACAATTAATAAAGACACAAAGTATATTATTTACAAAAATAAAATAAAGTATATACATGATTACGAAATTAAAGGGGAATTTAGGTTTTGGTTTTCGGAAATAAACTAAGTAAAGGAAACAAAGAAAACTAAAAAACATAATTACACGAATGGAATGAGAGAACAAAGATCAAAACCGAAATTATGATCAAATTCGATTAAATCCTAATATTGTTCATCTAAGTCATGAGAAAGGAGTTGATCATGTGAAATATTCGAAAGCAAATAATTTCCCATTTTTTACTTTTCAATGCTAATTAACCTAAGTGAAAGCACAAAGATTAATCCTATCAAACATGTAATCAAGCCCTAGAAAGCTAGTCAATCATGACATGTTTAACGCATGAAACACATAGAAAGGCTATCAACTCAAGTGTGCAACTTAGTATGAAAAAGTCCACCTAATTGCAATCCTCTTTAATTAAATTCGATTTTTGTCCAAAACCTTTACTACTTCGATTCAAGTTACACAAAACAAAAAGTTGATTTCATGTTCTTAAATCTAGCACCATTCATATCAAAACCCTAAGTGTTTCGAACCACATAAGATTAAAATACAAAAGATATCTATAAAGCAAATTTAATTAAACAGACTCACATAAGCAACTCTCGAATTACAATAATAGAATCTGAAAATTTCATTCAATCATATAAAATTTCAGATTTAAAAACCTTGTTCAAACATAAATGTCAACTAAAGCAAAACCAACGAAATTCAAACAAATGTTACAAAGTAGAGGTCGAATTACACCGTGGATAGAAGATGTGAATGGATGATTTTCGTTGGGATCCTTGAAGCTTGAAAGCAAGTCTTCAATGGTGGATGGTGGATGAATAGATCACGGCTCCTTCTTCTCCCTTCGGCCTTGCTTGAATTCCGTGGCTTGCTCTAGAGGATGGGGAGAATTTTTCTAATGTTTATTTTCTAATGGAGAGAGGTGTGTATTTACTGAGGGAGAGAGGTGTATCTTGTGGTGTAGCATAGGGGGTTTATATAGGGGAAGGCAAGGCTTCATGAATTTAATTTCTAAGGAATTTTCTGGTTGCACCACACAGCTCCAACCAATGAATTAATGCCACGTCAGCTCTGCCATGTCACTCAACCAATCAAAAAGCTCCAAAATAAATCCATAATCTTTCCAAATATATTATTGCTGATTTTCCCAAGATTTAATCTGATTTTATTCACCATTTTCGGCCAAATATCTAGGCATGAACCTAGACAATGTATCCGGACTCATTTTGGACCTTTTCTCCCTTAAATCTCTTCATGGCTTTATCCTTAATGTCCTCCCCTTGATTTTCTCTTGATTTTCACATTAAAATTGCAGATTTTATTCTCTAATTTCAACCAACATATCTTGAGGGAATTGAGGAACGAATCTGGACTTGTTTTGAACCTTTTCTTCCTTGAAATTCTCCCTTGATATTCTCAACGTAATCTCCTTGATTTCCCATGCAAAAATCAGATTTAATCTCCCAAAATATCTCTCACATCATCATGTTGTCTCCTAATGCCTTTAGGTTTCCTAGCCTCATCAGGATTCCTGCGTTGACTGGGATTCCTAGTCGGACCAGGAAAACTCAATTTCTTCATTTCTGCTCCATTTATTCCAATGTACCTAGAAAATAAAAACTAAATTAAAAATGATTAAGTAAAGGAAATAACTAAGAAAAATATGAGGAAATAACTATTAAAACATCGCATTAAAATGCTCCTATCAATGAGCGGGAAGTTCGGGGGTGCCGCGAAGGCGTGAGCGGAAGCTCGTGAGCGGGAAGCTCGAATGTGATGCCCTGAGGCGTAAACGTAACCGTTGCTAATTATGCTGGGCAGTATGTACAAATCCCCGAAGTCCCCAGTCAAGCAGGGTTTTCTTGCGGGGTTGATACCAAAGCGTAGCTTTGTGCCGTATTGAGAGCATAATTAGTGCAAGTGCGTCGTCCATCTAGAATTGGTCGGAGCGAACGCTTATGCCCTTTCGGGTGGACCCTTGCTAGGCCCTCCAAGGAGTCCCCACTCCTGGCTATAGACATCCGTATGGTAGGAAAATTGTTTGATGAGGGGAGCTGCGGATAGGCAGTGGGTGTTAGGTAGCGAACCTAATCTTTGATACCCAAGCGTCGGGGGTTAACTGCTGAATCAATGGCTGCCATAGGCTGTGTTAACCGGTCCCTTTACTCTTTCCCGGAGGAGAAAAGCTTGACTGCAATGTCCCGTAGCGGTCATTGTCATTATGAGGTGTTGCCTTACCGTTTGGCGGTTGGTCGTGAACCATAGACTCGTGGGGAGAGTTTTGACAAAGTATGGTGCCCGAAGGCTAGACCATATGTATATGTATAAAGTACATTTAAAGTTTGTGAGTGTATGAACAATGCTGAATAAGTATAGCAAGTAATAATATATGGATCTTATGGCCATGTAACATGCACAATAGATAGTGGCAAGTGTGATGGATGTCCATATAAAATTTTGGGAGTAGCTCCCGGTGAAGTAGTATGAAGCGTTTGTGAACTTGGAACTTTAATTAAAGCATGTTGGATGCGTTTGAGCGAGTTAGGTTGTGTTCGATCAAGTTGGGTGTAGTTGAGAAGGTAGGCGCTATGCAAGCATGCGGGGCGTGGCCATGCTCGATACCCAAGCGAGTCGTAACCCAAGCAAGTCATTTATCTGAGCATGTTTAATTAAGTCATAAGTGTCACAAGCTTCTAGATATGACATAAGTTGTTTAAGTGTCACATGTTTATTTAATTTTTGCAATTAAATAGAAGCGTGGCATGTCTAGCATGTACTTGTAGTGTGGATGCTAATAATATTTTGCCTTGTTGTAAACATGCTAAGGATCATGGACACATATAAGTGCATATCAAGCGTGATATATTGTAGGCATGCTTAGAAGTTATGAAAGCATGTTAAGTCATGGCTATGGCTCTAATTGCAAGAGTGTAAAAGGTAAGATATAGTTACTTAGATTATGCCCATTTGCGAGGCCGTGCGGTGAGGCTGCTAGGCTTGGGTAGTGCCGATTTGCTAGGGGATCTGCAATGGTGATGTCGGAGGAAAGCTTGGTGGACGAAGCTTGTCCGATGAAAGTTTGGCGAATGAAGGTTGGCGGACGAAGCTAGTCCGAGGAAAGTTTGGAGGACGAATCTTGGCGGACGAAGCTTGTCCGAGGAGAGCTTGGCGGACGAAGCTTGTCCGAGGAAAGCTCGGCGGCCAAAGCTTGGCGGATGAATGTAACATCCTGACCTCGAAGCCTTCTCTCTCTCTCTCTCTGCTCCCTCTATCCTTTATAAGTAGTTAGTAAGGAATTGGGTAGCCATCCAGAACAAAATGGATGGGTCTTCTTCTCACTTTTTATTTCCCCCCACCAAGTTTCTCTTCTGGTTAAGAGATTTAGAGAGAGATGTAGAGCCTTCTAGAGGGTCGGTGTCTCCTTTTTAATAGATCTCTTCCTTTTCTCTTCTCTTCCGAACTCTCTCCCTCCTTCGCTATATGGCAGCAAGACATAATACCACGTGTAGGCTTAGAGACCTACAAATATTTGTTATATATTTGTTATATGAAGATACAATTCATTTAAATTTCTTTGGCTACCCATTACTAAATCAATAGTAGTCAATTTCTTCATTTACTAGAAACAACTAATTTTCATATTCGATTCTTTTATTCACTTCTCAAATCTGTGAAGATAATAGGAAAATATTTATTCCATTTTCTCGTGGTCTCCTGATCCATCTTATTTGAGAAAGATATACTTTGTCACTAATTACTTATTACTAAACAATCATATATTCTGTCAGTAAAGATTATTTATTTCGGAAGTGTCTCAGGTATTACAATGAAGCTTGGCCGAGGAGAGCTTGGCGGACGAAGCTTGGCCGAGGAGAGCTTGGCTGACGAAGCTTGGCCGAGGAGAGCTTGGCGGACGAAGCTTGGCCGAGGACAGCTAGGCGGACGAAGCTTGTCTGAGGAAAGCTTGGCGGACGAAGCTTGTCCGAGGAAGTTTGGCGGAAGAAGCTTGTCCGAGGAAGCTTGGCGGACGAAGCTTGGACGAGGAAAGCTAGGAGGATGAAGCCTGTCCGAGGAAAGCTTTGCGAACGAAGCCTGTCCGAGGAAAGTTTGGCGGACGAAGCCTGTCCGAGGAAAGTTTGGCGGACGAAGCTTTTCCGAGGAAGCTTGGCGGACGAAGCTTGGCCGAGGAGAGCTTGGCGGACGAAGCTTTTCCGAGGAGAGCTAGGCGGACGAAGCTTGTCCGAGAAAAGCTTGGCGGACGAAGCTTGGCAGACGAAGCTTGGCCAAAGAAAGCTTGGCGGACGAAGCTTGTCTTAGGAGAGCTCGGCGGACGAAGCTTGCCGAGGAGAGCTCGGCGGACGAAGCTTGGCCGAGGAGAGCTAGGCGGACGAAGCTTGTCCGAGGAAAGCTTGGCGGACAAAGCTTGTTCGAGGAAAGCTCGGCAGACGAAGCTTGGCGGAGGAAAGCTAGGTGGACGAAGCTTGGCCAGGAAAGCTTGGCGGACGAAGCTTGTCCGAGGAAAGCTCGGAGGACGAAGCTTGTCCGAGGAAAGCTCGGCGGACAAAGCTTGTCCGAGGAAAGCTTGGCGGACGAAGCCTGGCGAACGAAGCATGTCCGAGGAAAGCTCGGCGGATGAAGCTTGCTGTTGTTGATGCTTGTACTGGGCAGATGAGCTCCTCAGCTAGAACAATGAGAAGTATTTGATGTTGGCGGTGATTCCCCACAAATGTTGTTGTTGACCATTGTTGATTCACAACAAGTACTTGATCTTTTTTTTTTTTGGAGTTGCCGTTGATCATTGCTGATCAGCGTTGACTGGCCCTGATGGGCGTTGACCAACCTTGACCGAGCATTGACTCGACGCCTACGGGTCAAAGTTCATGGTACGTGACAAAGCCTTTGTGTTGGCTTCCCACAGACGGCGCCAATGTTAACGTTAGAGATCCGAGGAATCTCTAGTTAGCTTTAGAGAGAGAGAGAGAGAAAGAGAGAGACACAAGAAATACAGTGGTTCGTCTCCCGTCTTAGGGGGAGACTACATCCACTTGAATATTGTACTATGTGTGTTTGGGCCTTGCGGCCCAAAGGGATTACAAATTGTGTAATGGGATCGCTTCTAAGTGTGAGGAGGGGTCCCTTTTATAGGTAAGGGAACCCCTCTCAATTACAATTTCTTAGATGTGGGATGCAATCAACACTATTCTAGTGCATAAAGGCCTATTATGGAGGCAACTTGGCAAGGTCGGGAATGTGGCTTTCCGGAGAGGTATCGGCCGCTTCCGACTACCGAGGCCTAGCTTGGACATCAGGCTACAAGATGTATGTCTTGGTTGGGCCCCACCATGACTTGTGTGTAACGTCCCGAACCTAAATTTACCAGTTTACGAGTCGTTCGATGGGTAAACAACATTTACATTTACTTTCTGGCTCTGTTTCGATGTTTTAGGGGGCCCTAAAAGTTGGCTTTTGTTTGGGTCAAAATTTGAGAAAATGTTCTTCATGAAAGTTGTAGAGGACGTTAAACCGAGCGCGTGCATATGTGGTACGTAAAAATCGGAGTTCGTATACGAAAGTTATAAGCGAAATATAAAAGTGACTGTTTATGGTAGATTGGTATAAATTTGAAAATTTACTGTAGCCGGATAACTTTTCTTTCTTTTCTCTCTCCTTCCCCCGTGCTCTCTTTGTCTCTGTTCTGCAACTCTCTCTTTCTCTGTTCTGCAACTCTCTCTTCCACCACCTCTAGGCCACCAAATGGCGAGCTGCGAGCATCGATAGACTCGTCTCCTCCTCCTTAACACGCATGTGGAGTTTTTTACGGCGATTTGGCCGGAAATGTGGAGATCGAAGCCAACATTTTTACTGTAGCGAATTGGTCAACGCCGATTTCCGGCCACCTCCGGTCATAAAGTCAGGTCCATTAGAAGCGCCTTGAGCCACTCTTCATGCTCACCAAGTTTCAGAACCCAGATCGAAGCATGGAGGAAGAAAGCATAATTGGAAAATTTCACTATACTTCGGAGTGCTTAATTGTTCGGCCACTTCAAGGTATTTTCTGACTTTGTCACAGTTGAGAAAAGTTATTGGAAATGTTGAGATGATGCTGTGGATGAAATTTGGTGGCCGGAGGAGGAGTTGGCCGCCGCATGAACAGTGCGACAGGTGAATAGTGCGGTGTACGAACAGTGATTTAAATTCTATTTTTTTTAGCTAGTTAAATCCTATAATTTTTGTAGAGGTTGAATATGTGAATTTGGTTGGAATTGGAGAAGTTTTTTTAATTGATTATGAATTTCTGGGAATTTAGGATTTCGATTATCGATTTACGAGAATCCGACCGTCGGATATCTCTTGGTTCTGACTTGGAACCTTTAAGATAACGAATTGGTATTAGATGTAAAATTTGGGTTGAATCAGAGAAGAAGTGGAGAGATGATTTATGAGGATTTGATTTTGAGAATCGTATTTGATTGTTGAATAGTTATTCACGGAAAATAATTGTGTACAGGGCGACGTACCGAGCTATTGCTCGATGAAGGAATTCGTATACGTGATCGCCTAAATAGTACTATGAGTGGACATTTATTTTAAATTAAATGTGCATGCAGTATATTATTATTTTCCAATTGAGGTTTAATTTATTATTTGAATTATTGAGTATTATGATTTTATGAGGTTTATTTCTTGGGATTTATTATGCTCTATGAGTTACGGGATTTTTAGTGGATTTCCTTCCCGAGGGCTTTCAATAGATTTTCAAGCTAATTATTTATGAGTTATTGAGTTGGGAAATGATTTTCGGGAAGTGACTGATTCAGAAAATATTATGAGAATTATTGATTTTGAATATCAGTTTTTATGATGATATACGAGTACGAAAGATTTAGCAAATATTTGAGCATGATTGATTTATCGAGATTTATTGAGTTTTGAGCTCCGCACTTATCAGTCTCGAGTTAGATTGAGATTTCTTTCCGAAAGCATTTATTGATTTACAGAGTATTTGATTTATGCTTTTGAGGATTTATTGAGATATTGAGATTTGAGTTAGCGAGATCATCCTGAGTTATGCTTTCGGTGAATTTTTAATGTTTTATTGAAGTAACAGCGAGTTTCTTTCCAAAAGCAAGTAATTGAAAGAGGTTGTTTCCAGTTTATTGAGGAGGCTATCTTCGGCGCATGCGTATATTACCTAGTTGGCAGTCCCTTCTAGGTAATAGTCCGGTTGGCAGTCCCTTCCAGACTATATTCCGGTTGGCAGTCCCTTCCGATGCGTCATCTGGGTGGCAGTCCCTACCAGATGGCATGAGATGGTTAGTTGGCAGTCCCTTCTATCCACCGCCTCCTATTCTGGTTGGCAGTCCCTTCCGATGCGTCATCTGGGTGGCAGTCCCTCCCTGATGGCATGAGATGACTAGACAGCAGTCCTGTCTAGTCATCGAACGAGCCTCTTGAAAAAGATGTTTTTATAAGGATTGAGGATGAGATTCTAAGAGATTGCAAGATGTTCTATTTTTTTTACGTGATTAGGATTGCAGTAAAGATGATGATTAAAAGTATTTCCAATATTGTTACTGCATGCGAGGTTTTAGAGAATAACTTGGGAAGACATTAAGTTTTACTTATTCATTCGAAATTACTTATTTTTCGTCCACTCACTCTAACGGTTTTTAAATGTTTTCCCCTGGGCCCTTCTGTTTTAAATGCCCAGTTTGCAGGTCAGTTTAGCTTGAGGTCGAGCATACATGGGGTTGAGGCATAGCTGTCATAGCTTCTGCATTATAAGAGTATTGGTCCTTTATCTTGTATTCTATTCTTTTGTACGCCTGTACACTAGATTGCTCTGATAACCCAGGATATTAATATTCTTAAGTTCAGAATTTTTTTTGTGAAATGGGAGATGTTGTGTTACGGGGAGCAGGATGGCTCCAGAAGATTAAGGGTGGATTATTTTAGAAGTATGAATGTCTTTCTACAGGTTTTTGGGTAGTCCACTTTTAGAGGGAGTTACGCCAAATTTTTGGTAGAATTTCTTCTGAGGTGGGCCCCGCAGGGCCACTTTGGATTTCAAGGTGAAATCCGGGGCTGGTCCTGTCTTTGTGGCCCCCCCCCCCCCACGAGGGTGTTGCTTATGCTTGGTGAAATAGAAAATAGCCTTGCTAGTAGAGGTATCTACAGGATTCAATGAGGCAAAAATTTTGAGGTTTCAGGGTTAAGAGAGCACAGTTGCAAGCTTTGCGCAAAGATTTCGAGGTTCTCCACATGAAGGAAGGAGAAACTGTCAATGCTTATTTTGCTCGTACTCTAATCATAGCCAACAAAATGAAGGCTTGTGGTGAAAGTATGCGTGAAAACATCATTACTGAGAAAATTTTGAGATTAATGGTCTCAAAATTTGACTATGTGCATGTGCTCTATCAAGGAATCCAACAACCTTGAGACGATGACCCTTGATGAGTTGCAGAGCAGCCTTCTTGTTCATGAACAGAGGATAAGGAGTCATGGAGAAGAAGAACAGGTTCTAAAGGTCAGTCACGAAAATAGAGCAGGAAGAGGTAGAGGTGCATATAGAGGTGCATTCAGAGGAGGACGAGGCAGGGGTAGGCAAGGCTTCCACAAAGCAATAGTTGAGTGCTTTAAGTACCACAAACTAGGGCATTTTCAATACGAATGCCCTAGTTGGGAGAAGGCTGCAAACTATGTTGAGTTAGATGAGGAAGAGGAGCTTCTCTTGATGTCCTATGTCGAGATGAATAATGCCAAGAGGGAAGGAGTTTGGTTCCTTGATTCAGGATGCTCCAACCACATGTCAGGTAATAAGCAATGGTTTATAGATTTTGATGATCAATTCAGGCACTCGGTAAAGCTGGGGAACAATACACGAATGTCGGTAATAGGAAGAGAAAATATCATACTTGAGGTTGAAGGAAGAACTCAGGTAGTGAGTGATGTGTTTTATATACCTGAGCTCAAAAGTAACTTGTTGAGCATAGGTCAGCTTCAAGAGAAGGGGCTTGCGATCTTAATTCAAAATGGAGCATGTAGAATCTTTCATCCTAGAAGAGGGCTCATAATACAGACTCTAATGATAGCCAATAGGATGTTCGTCTTGCTTGCTACGGTCGTATCACAACCATCAACATGTTTCCAAGCAACTTCTGAAGATGTTACTAACTTGTGGCACTGAAGATTCGGTCACTTGAACAACAAAAGCCTCAGAACCTTGCAGCATAAGCAACTTGTCAAGGGATTGCCTCAAATCAAGTCTGCAAGCAAAGTGTGCATAGTTTGTAACATGGGAAAACAGCACCGTGAAGTCATACCTAAGAAAGGCCAGTGGAGGGCGACGGAGAGGCTTCAATTGATCCATGCTGATTTATGTGGCCGCATCACTCCTAGCTCGAGCAGCAATAAGAGGTACCTCTTGAGTTTCATTGATGATTTTAGTAGGAAAACGTGGATTTATTTCCTAGCTGAAAAGAGTGAAACTTTTGTGATGTTCAAAAACTTTAAAAGTTTTGTTGAAAAGGAGATAGGGAATGGTATATGTTGTTTAAGAACTAACAGGGGAGGCGAATTTACTTCGCAAGAGTTCAATAGTTTTTGCAATACTCATGGCATAAAATGACAGCTTACAGCCTCCTACACCCCTTAACAGAACAGGGTCGCTGAGCGTAAGAATCGGACCATCATGAATATGGTTCGATGCTTACTCACAGAGAAACAAATGCCAAAGATTTTCTAGCCGGAAGCAGCTCGCTGGACTGTGCATGTACTTAACAGAAGTCCTACTATGGCTGTGAAAGACAAGACTTCTGAAGAGAGTTGGAGTGGGGTTAAACCTAGCGTGGAGCACTTCAGAGTTTTTGGGTGTATAGGCCATGTACATGTTCTAGATAGCAAGAGATTGAAGTTAGATGACAAAAGCTATAAGTGCGTGCTTCTTGGAATAAGTGACGAATCGAAGGCGTACAGACTCTTTGATCTCATTACTAGAAGAGTAATTATAAGTAGAGATGTGGTGTTTGAGGAAAGTGAGAGCTGGAACTGGGGGAAGAGTAATGACGAGGTGAAGCTTGACATCCTTGATTGGGGGGATGATGAGAATGATGAAGTCAGTGATTATGATGAGGAAGATGAGAATGGTACAGATGAGGGCCAACAAGGAGAAGCATTGGGTTCAACTGACTTGTCTGAAGGAAATCCATCGAGCGCAACTGAAGAAAGTGCACCAAATTCACCAGAAGGAAGAAATAGAAGAGTACTAATATGGATGCAAGATTATGTCAGTGGTGAAGGGTTGTCCGAGGAGGAAGACTTGCAGAATTTGGCTTTGTTTATGTCACATGAAGATCCAACTTGCTATGAGGAGGCTGCTAGAGATGAGAAGTGGAGAAATACGATGGATTTGGAGATTGCAGCTATAGAAAAAAATGAAACATAGGAGTTGGTGAATCTGCCTGTGGGGATGAAGAAAATTGGTGTTAAGTGGGTATATAAGACCAAGCTAAATGAAAGTGGAGAAATTGATAAATGCAAAGCGCGCTTGGTGGAGAAAGGCTACGCACAAAAGCACGAAGTTGATTACAATGAAGTATTTGCACCAGTAGCACGTTGGGATACAATACGTATGATTTTGGCCTTGGCTGCACAAAAGGGTTGGCTTGTGTTTCAGTTGGACGTGAAGAGTGCATTCCTTCACGGTGAACTAAAGGAACCTGTGTATATTAGAGCAACTAGAGGGGTACATTAGAAAAGGTGAGGAGCATAAAGTTTACAAGCTTAGGAAGGCTCTATATGGGCTAAAACAGGCCCCTAGGGCTTGGTACAGCCGAATTGAAGGATATTTTATCAAGGAGGGGTTTGAGAGATGCAGCTATGAGCATACACTTTTCGTCAAAACTGAAGATGGAGGCATGATTCTGATTGTGAGTCTTTATGTGGATGACCTGATTTTTACAGGAAATGATGTTGGCATGTGTGAGAGGTTCAAGGGCTCCATGAAACAAGAGTACGACATGACGGTGTCACGCCCCAAATTTTGAATAAGAAATTCAAATCCGAAACATGAATAAATAC
>LYNE01002482.1:20733-30865 GCA_001662545.1 Rosa x damascena | reverse complement strand
CCTTTTTGTATCCTAGAATCAAGCTGTATCCTTGTATATATGATATACAGATCAATACAACAATCATCACTTCCTGAAAATCTGTCTCTGTTGTTTTTCAAGGACTACTGAGCAATCAGGTTTACCTCTTCTCTGGAAATGGATCGATGAACTTATTGTATTTTCATTCCAGCATTGCTTTAAAAACGAGCAATCAACCTACAACTTACAAATGGCAGAGAGACAAATCATGTTGGCCCATAAATAGTGAGACATTCAAACTATCCAAAAGAATTATAACAATAATACTTGTAACTTGAATGAAATACCATTCTAGTCCTCCTTGCTCAGTTTCTTTGACATTGATTAGGTTGAGTCAGGTAATTTGGGTACTACCATTTCAAGTCCACTATTCTTCTGCTTAAAGAATTGCAATGCAGCTGCCCTCACATCATGGTATGGAATTAATACATGGTTCCACATACCAGTAGTCTATTGTACTCCATCATCATACTCGTCATATCAGTACGTACCAAAAAAAAAAAAAAACAGACCACCTTTGTCACTTAGTAAGGCATATTACTTGTCCTGTTTTTCTTCTTCTTCTTCTTCTACTTTTTTCTAAGTCAATCATATGACGTATCCTAGAAGAAAAAGGAAAACACATATGACATATCATATAGTCCATTATGTTGTAAAACTATAGTAAAAGAATTTGAGAGAGAGAGAGAAAGAGAGAGTTTTGACGCAGAGAATAGGATGTGTGTTATTCATCTCACCATGAGGAGCTTTATATAGGACTACATGGTTTACACAAAAAGGAAATGCTCAATTACAATTCAATCACTCCTACAATTACAACATATGAATCACCAATCTATAGGGATAGACACCTATTACTTAACATCTATTTACATGTCGATTATCCACAAATATTTACAACACTCCTCCTTGGATATTCCATGTCAATAGTGTTGCGTAGGCTGTGCGTTTCTAAGTTGCCTCGTCAAAAACCTTGCCAAGTAATAAAAACCCTGTGGGGAAAAAGCAACCTTAGTTGAAGGAGAAAAAGAGCACAACGCACTTGAGTATGGAGTAGCAGTATCACAGCATTAGAGATATGTGAAGTCTTCTTATCAGCACCATAAGTAGGTACTATGTCTACGAGAGGGATGCATTAGAGTTGTTACACCAAGACCTTGCCCGGTAAACCCAGTGGGAGAAACCTGTGGTCGAAGGGAAAAGATGAGCAAATGCATATATATGTCGAATCAAAGCATCTTCAGGATGTAGTATAAGTGGGGTGACCATACTAAAGATGTGCCTCATTAAAACCTTGCCAGGTAACAAAACCCAATGAGACAAAATAACCCTGGACGAAGGAAAAAAAGAGTACACGACGGTCAAATGAGTATGCTTCAGGATACTCCCCCTGAAAATTACATGTTAGGTAATTCAGATAGTTTACGTGGACCAATACCTTGGACATGCTTATGGAATGTAGACTTTGGTAGTGACTTGGTGAAGATGTCTGCACGATTCTATTCAGATCAAATCTGCTTAACTTCAATCTTCTGATGCTCCTGTTGTTGCTGATTGAAGGAGAACTTCGATGCAATATGTTTGGTGTTGTCTCCTTTGATGAAACTTGTCTTTATATGCTCTATGTAAGAAGCATTATCCTCATCGATAATGGTCGGTTCATCAGTGATGGAATGCATATAGTCCACATGTGCTTCAATCATGCTTTGTAACTGCTCTTAGCGATGTACATTTACATACTGCTTCGTGAAGAGCTAGTATCTCAGCATGATTTGAAGAAGTAGCAACAAGGGTCTATTTCGTAGACCTCCAAGAAATTGCAGTATTCCCAATGGTAAAGACATAACCAGTTTGGGAACGCGCCTTGTGCGGGTCTGATAGATAGTCTGTATCAGCATATCTAACAAGGCAAACATCATTCCGAGGATCAAGGGGGTTTGATCCATTTCGAGGATGCGTAGGGATAGAATAAGCCCATATCCGCCGTACCTCTAAGGTAGCGAAAAATGTCTTTTATGCCATTCCAGTGGCGGAGTGTTGGCGCAGAGCTATATCTAGCTAACAAGTTCACATTGAATGAGATGTCATGTCTACGGCATTGAGCCAAGTATAATAATGCGCCTATTGCACTTAGATATGAGACTCCTGGCACTAATAACTCCTCATTATCATCTGCAGGATGATACGGTTCTCTCTAGACTTTGGACGACCATGGGTGTGCTTGCTTTTATCCTCATTAAAGCATCTTAACATCTTCTAGATGTAATTTGGTTGATGAACCAAAATTTCATCTGCACTGTCCTCGGGCTCCAGGTCGAGACAATAATTTGTTTTCCTAAGGCCTTTCATCTCAAATTCCGACTTCAAGTGCTTTGTGGTTTCCTTGATTTCTTCAGGAGTATCAATCAAATTCATGTCTTTGACATAGACCGTCATAATTGCAAACCCAGAACTTGTTTCCTTAATAAACACACATGGGCATAGTTTATTATTCACATATCTCATCCCGATCAAATATTCACTTAGACGGTTATACCACTTCTGTCTAGATTGTTTCAATCTATAAAGTAAACGCCTCAAAACCAATAGAGAGCGTGTTCCGTGGTCTAGAATTATTTGCATCAGGTATATTACGTCCTTCAGGAACTTCTATGTATATCTCTGTATCATTATCCCCATAGAGATAAGCTGTGACCACATTCATAAGCTGCATATTCAGTTTTTCAGAAACTACCAAACTGATAAGGTAGCGGAAAGTTATGACGTCCATTACGGGAGAATATGTCTCCTCGTAATCAATGACAGGGCGTTGAGAAAATTCTTTAGCCACTAAACGAGCCTTGTGCATCACAATCTCGTTTTTCTCATTACGCTTCCGTACAAATACCCATTTAAATCCTACAGGTTTAACATGTGGAGGTGTAGGAACAATAGGCCCAAACACCTTTCTCTTTGTCAAGGAACCTAATTCGACATGGATTGCTTATTTCCTTTTTGGCCAGTCGTCTCTCCGTTGATATTGATCAACAAAGTAAGGTTCGATTTCATCTCTTGTTATAGTTTCGGTGGCCACCACAAATACAAACACATTATTGATGATAATCTCATTCCGATTCCAAATCTCACTAAATTTACTGAGATTTCTCTATTCTTGGGAGTGGTTTCAGAGGTTGGAGCGTCCCCCAATGTTGTCTCTTCTATGACAGACCCATAATCCAGATTTATTTCATGATATGAATCGGTTTGAGATTGCGATGTCAAGAGGATTCGTTTGTGCCAAGGTTACCCTCTTCTAGGGATAATAATCCTTCGAACCTAATAGTCTACCTCGCTTCTGGGCAGGGACATATGACTGGTTAGCCGCCATAGTCGTACCTCGTCCATCTGGGATGACACATCCTACAGGGAAGTCTATCCTTGCAGTCACATTTGCAGCAGGTATATATGATCTCATCACTTTAGCTAGATCAAAGAAAGTGTCTGGCATATTGTATTCTATACTCTATAGATTTAGAATTTTCCGCACTTCACTATTTTCGTGCGGTTTGGGGATCAAGATGAGACATTGTGGGGACATTTCATGTTAATTCACGTTGTTCATCAGGAACGGTGATCGACATTCCTATCTCCCTCTAACGGCGGGAAGACTGTCTCATCAAAGTGACAATCCACAAATCTAGCGGTAAAGAGATCACCTGTCAAGGGCTCTAAAGAGCACATAATGGATGGTATTCATAATCGACATACATGCCCATCCTTTATTAAGGACCCAATTTTGTACGTTGTGACGACACAATTGGCACGTGGACTGCATACCCAAATATGCGTAAGTGCGAAACATCAGGTTAGTACCCAATCACCAGCTATAACGCAGAGTAAGGTTGGTAGCAGTGGGCCTCAACGGGACCAACATAGCTGCATCCAAGATTGCATAGCCCCATGCAGAAATTAGAAGCTTGGTGCGCATTACCAAGATTCTATTTGCGAGACCATCTTAGGTGTGAACATAGGGAACTATATGTGCAACATCAATCCCAAAGGATATGCAATAATCATCGAAAGACTCCGATGTAAACTCTCCGGTATTATCAAGTCTTATGGACTTTATGGGATAATCCGAGTGGTGAGCTCTCAATTTCATGATTTGGGCGAGAATTTAGCAAAAGCAACATTTTCTTATGGACAATAGTGTAACATGTGATCACTTTGTCGATACATCAACCAAAACCATTAATATTTAACTAGTCCACATGGTGGTTGGATATATATCTCCACAAATTTCCCTTTCATTCTGTGCAGAAAAATGGTGGTGTATGTACTAGTCTTTGCATATGATGGTCTAGTATTTAATATTCTTAACGAGTATGGCATAATGTGTCATTATATACAAGACCCTTATTCAGAAGGGGATGCACCTGCGATGAGTTGAGGATACAATGCATCATACTTTGACCTGAGTGTCTCAACGGTCACGTCATAGCAAGTAGTTGCTTAAATTAGTTAGCTTCTAGCTAATAGATTTCAATTTCTTCATTGTACGCTTCTGGCCGCACACTTGGAGGTTATGCAAAGATATTACACTCATTTTTCTCAGTGATTTCAACATGATAATTGTTGGTTCGAATATCCTTAAACGTTCTTCTGGAACGTGGAGATTGTAAGGCCTCATTAATGGTAGGTTCAGTACCATTGGACAACATACAGTGGGTTTTGCCATAACCTTCTATCAGGTTGGATTGGCCTGATATGGTTGTCACAGAAGTATGAATAGACAATAAGTTTGAAAAATATCTCCGATCTGGGAGTATGGTGTGCGTAATAACACTTTTAACTAGACAACAAACTTCCCCATAGAATATGCCTATTCATTTATTTAATTCAATGAATCACATGTATAAATAATTTTATTGAATTAAATATATTCGAACATAACCACATTTCCATAATCCAAAATAATTGAAAACATAAATAACCAAAATCCGAAGATGTTTCATTCATCAAGATGAAATAGATATGGCACAAGGGGCTAATTATACCCATGTCTTCGAGCGCCTGAAAATCCATGATCTAGTGAGGAATCGATAGAAAATGACTCTTTAATAAAGTTGGTATTTCGAGTTATGCGACCGGCGTAATACTCATCTACTGCTTCGGCTATCGCACAGCAGGTGCGGGACCAACAGTCAATTCCTCCACATCGATAATAAAGATCATGCTGATTTTGGTGGCGACTAGCCGAACCAGTGTTCCTTTCCACTTTGGCTTGTTGGGCAGGGGCACTATAACATGGTTCCTACCACATGGGCCTTGGCCACTTGAAGCCTAATTACGTGACCTCTTGGGACTTGACCAAGTGGCAGACAATCATATAGGCTAATTTCGTTCTGCAAATCATGTCTTGCTTCAGGCAAAGAATTGGTCATTTGATGGTTAAAGTACTCTTCAAGAGCAACCCAAAGAGTTAGTGGATCCTCTTCATCGGATACTCAACTTAGAGTGCTTTCTCCATATGTTTCTTTATGAATATTACGGCACTTGCCTTAAAAGCCTCAGTGACGACATTGTCAGTATTGATTGTTTATCTCATCTTCTTTGTAGTCAGATGAATTTTCACATCTTGAGTCCACTTTAGATAGTTTCTTCCAGAACCCTCCAAAGCAACAAAGTCAAGTTTAGTGAGATTTGACATTCCTTACATGACAGGAACAAATAATCTTAGTGCTTTGAGTAATACCATCCTTAAGCAACTAATAAGAACTTCAGGTTCTATAACATGGTATAAAAAATAGGATTAGACATGTTAAATCTACTGGTTTTATCATGTGTGATGAATTTATGAAGGAAACTTCAAGTTTCTGCGGCTTTGAGGTTGCGGATGGCCTCGAGGTACTGGATGGTGATGCACTTGTCATCCTGGGTGCCGCGGGAGAAGATGTGGCCTTCGGGGGTGCGGTGGGCCCACTTGAAGGGCTTGGCGGGGACGAAGTCGAGGTGGGCGTTGAGGAGGACGGAAGGGAAGGTCGGGTCGGAGCTGGACCAGGTGAGGGGACAGCAGATCGGAGCATCTGGGGGAGAGAGAGAGAGAGAGAGAGAGAGAGAGAGAGAGAGAGAGAGAATATAGAGAAAAAAATTATTAAAAAAAAGAGAGAAAATTAGAAAAATTTGAAATGTCCATTTTGCCCTCATTGTGGGCCCCCATGTCGGCTCCAACTCAGCAGCTGACGTCATGTTTCGAGCCAAATTCAAATTTTGGACTCGGGTGATGTCATTTGAGAGTATAGGGACCATCATAATCGATTTTCAGAAAGAGTATAAGCCTAAAGTTCAGGGGAGTAAACTGAATTTAATCCAAAAATAATTGCAACTTTTTCTTGACCTTTAAGGATCCAAAACCAGGATTTCAAAAAAAAAAAAGAATAAAGATCTAGAACTAGACGAGCCGAAGGTAATAAAATCCAGTTTCTTTTTTCTTTGATTGTTTTATTTTTTTGTTGACCAATTGATATATATTAGGCACATCCTGATCCTACGACGAAATGCCCTAATTAGTTTCATTGCCTTTACTCCCTTCAGACCTCTTTTCGTAAGGCTCTTCCTCCATCTGTGTTAATTAGAGGCTAATGATTGCCTAAGTGGCAAACTTGCAATCATCTAATGGAACAGTTTGATTCTATTCAACTTAAGCACATACAAAAAGAATCCAATATGGTGGCTGATATCGTTGTCTTCAACTCCCGTTGGAAAAGTTATAAATGATCCATGTATTTTGGGGCAACGCCTAATATTAATTTGTGGTTTCATAATGTTTAATATTACCTTTTTGTGATTTGCTAAGTTGATCAAAGTTGGTCCAAAAGTTAATTTTGACAAAAACTTTTTCATGTGCAAGAATAAGTTTGTCTTCGCCATAAAAAAAATTGAAAGATAATTACGTTAAAAAAAAATTGGAAAATGAAGTTTAAAAAAACAAAAGAAACAAAAAAACACAAACCACAAAAAATTGAAGAATTGAAGTAGATTCAATTTGAACCAAACTTTGTATTTGATGGATAAAAGATAATCTTGCAACTGCCACGAAGTTATATGAATCTGCCATGAAACCTTACACCAGGATTGGAGCTTATGGCTATATTACTATAAAGTCTAATGAATTCATCTACTTAGCATTTAGTTGCAAATTTCAAGTGACTTTAATATATTTTGTATAATGGTTCCTGTTGAACTATGGTCGAGAAATTAATCCAAATATTCTAGACTTATTTTGTGTAATAGTAAAACATAATATGCATATTGAAGGGTTTAAAGTAAATCTTTTATTCGGTCCAAGTAAGGGTACAAGGATAATACATGAGAAATTTTTTTATTTGGTATGGTTACATAATCAAAAAACAAAATTATGTATTTTAGTAGCATATCTTAGCATGTATGACCATTTTGGTAATTATACTCAGTCAAAGCACTTTTGCCTTGCAACTTATCAAACACCAAGAAATTGTTTTTCGTTCTCACAGCACTTTTAAAAACAGTTTACCAAACACCTCAGCTGCTTCTTCTCACAGCAAGTTCGAAAGTGTTTCATCTCACAATTCGGAAATGCTTCTTCTCACAGCACAACAATCCTAAACTAAGCCTTAATATAACAATGGCGAGACTTGTGACAAAAAAGTTTTGCAATTACTATATCACACTAAAAAAGGTGAATTCACCTGGCTCATATCCTATTTTCTTCCTTGAAAAATTGCGGTAGGCTCCTATGCTTACGTTTCATCTTTCATGCAGAAAGCTAGCAGAATTAGTTATAATGATTAATACATGGTGATGCATATTAGGCCACTGACAACTTGCAGTGGAATATCAGAGCATTGCCACGGACGGAGAAATGGCCTACATTTCCCATGATGGATAGACACAAACATACAGCAATAGGATTGGTTCATAGTTTTCAATTTCTATGTACTAGGCAAAAGCAATAGGATTGGTTCATAGTTTTCAATTTCTATGTACTTGGCAAAAGCAATAGGATTGGTTCATAGTTTTCAAATTAAAAGCAATGCAAACTGGTAAAATTAGTAAAACAGATTATTCTATAAAACTAATAAAGAAACTTAAATCATACATGTAAATATACTTTACATGTATTTACATTAAAAATGAAAGGTCGCATTATTGTTAGGTTATATTCAAATTGAGCTTTAAACACTCTGAGCTTTAGTGACAGACTATGCTACTGAAATTTGAGTTTCCCCTAGCCTATTTGAACTATTTATATACTATAGGCAGTTGTGGTAAATATGGTGTAGCATTGAAAGACTATTTTTGATGGACAAATTATTGAAAGATTAATTTCCTTTGTTTGGCATGGCTTATTTCAATGCACAGATTATTGTTGATGGATTATGTTAATTAAACGAGAATCTAGTGTTTTCGCTGGCCTCTTCAATTCTTTTGGAGTATTTACTGTGGCACGATTCTAACGTCATGCCATTATTCTACACTATGCTCAAGGGCTTGTGGAATGAAACTCCATGTAAATAGAAATTGAAGCAAGAACGATGAGATAAATATGCATTTATTTTAGTTTTACATTGTCTCATCTGCTGCCTAAATAATTAACATTTTTGCCATACAGTACTGCACCAGAGCTGGTTGGTTTGCTGGCAGAGCTGAAGGATGCACTTGAAGAGCTTGAAAACAGGGTTAATCCAATTTTAATCAAGGTATTATTTATGTTTCATGAGCATTTTGTTTATAACTTTGAGTTTTATTCCATGCTTCTTTTGGTAGGAATGTCAATGTTGTTGGTCGTCCGTTTGTTCTCATCTCCGCATGGAGCATTTGCTAGCCAGGAAGAGTAATCAGGAAATATTCTTAGGATAATCTAGGTATATGTACTGAAATGACTTGTGGTATAAATGGAAGGATCATTCCTCTTTTGACATTAAAAGAACGTTTTTTAAGTAGAGGCATTATTTAGCAGTGAGTTTGATTAAGGCACTAAATGAAAACAATACAATTTAATTGGATATAAGAGGCTGGTTTTAATATGAAGGTGGATAATTAGAGAGAGAAAAATTGGTGTGTTCGAGGTGGCTATTTGGAAGAGGAAGGCCGAGTTGGGTGTCGGATTTTGGTTCTGGACTTGCGGTACTTGTCGAAGGCATGGATCGGCGGGGGGTTGTTGGCTTAGATCAATGGGGATTGTATCGATGCGGAGTGGATTGGACCGAGTTGGATCGGCGCGATATCGGAGATTGACTGGCGGCCTCGAATCCGTGGCGGCACTGGGTAGTTCGGATCGGATATGGGAAAAGGTGAATTTGGATGCGGAGTCGTGCTCGATGGGTGATCTGTCATTGGAGGCGGCCGTGATGAGGCTGACGCGAGGTGGTGGGGCTTGTATTCTGTCTGGGCTTGGCCTACGATGCCTGGTTGATGGTAGTCGGGGTCTGATGGCAGGGGTGGGCCTGGCGGTAATTGGGCCTGGGTACTTCTCTAGGTCCATTAGGTGTTGTTTTTGTTTTAAAGCTTTTAGTTTTGTTTGCTTGGCAGTTGGTCAGTTGTTGGTAATAAGACATTACTAAGGGTATGGCAGAGACAATCTTCGATCTCGCTGTCTAGAGGGTCGTTCCTGTTCTGGAGTTGGATCAGTAGCGATGGCGAAATTGTCTGGCTGTAGCATTGACAATCATCTTTGGCCTTCTAGTGGTCGTTCCTGTCTGGGTTCGGGTCGGAGACGATGGCGATTTGGAGCAGTTGTGGATTGCAGGTGTTGACAATAGGATGGTGTTGGGTTTCCTTAGTCCCAGGTCTGATTGTCTGGCAATCCTTTTGGTTGAGTTTAGGTCACAACGAGTGTTGGCTTGGTCAATCAAAAGCTGGTCAAGAGGACTCTGGTTGGTGCGTTAGTGTCGACACAAGTGAGTTGTCTAGCTTTGGAGTTCTTATTGGCTGGACGAGAGGTGAGCTGTCAAGGATTCACTGCTCTTGCGCTTATTGTCTTTGCCATACAGTTGTAGTGCAAGTTTAGAGTCAGTCATTATAGAGTTCCAGTGTGAAGTCTAGTGGTCATTTCTGGGTTAGAGATGTCGCCTAAAATTCGTTGTAAGCAGTT